>CM026285.1:4431240-4597298 GCA_014851415.1 Cnaphalocrocis medinalis | reverse complement strand
GCAAAGTTAGTTACTCTCTCAATTGGCCGAGTGCATTCAATGCCCAATATCAATGCTTTATTTGCGTTTCACAGTGTGTGACGAGATCTTAAATATTAGGTATACATATACATCTCCATACCACCATATCATACACCACACGTATTTCTCCCGTTTTGAGAAAAGGCGGAGGGTGCGTCGAGGTGTATCGTGATTTTGAGTTATGTAAAGTAAAACATTGTTTTAATTGACGTACTTGGCTAAACTAAAGTAAAGGTTTTTTATTTAGCTTTGCCTAGTATGTAAGTGAGGAATGTGAAGTGTTTAATTTGCAATTTAAATTAGTACTCGTAACCTAGCAAATAGCTAATTATTACTTTTCTCATTTAAAACTAAGGCTTTATGATAATTGGTTCTTTTTTTTTAATTTTGTATCTTGTACAGACAATGACGTGTCTGGCTGGAAACCTCGATCTGCCAAATTTCCTCCATTTGATATTGACATTTTGGTCATATTCATGAGAAAACCTTACAAATCGTACTTACCAGCCATTTTATGGCAGAATCCTCTGTTTGATATCAAGGTGAAAGTTGATTAAAAAAAAACTGATTGTTATACATTATTCAGGTGTGTTTGGAACATGCCAATGTCAAGTGAATATACATTGTATAGGAAAATGTGTCTGGAACTAACAGTAAAAGTCACAGTCATTCAATTAATTACACACCTAATTAATTACATAGTGTTCTTTCGACAATCTCTTAAAAACCTCAGTTGTTGAAAATTACTTTGATTAAAATTGGTTACAAATATGGTTATGGTTAAAGAACTTTATTATTTCTCATTAGAATTACAAAGGTTATTCACTTATTGAGAAACAAACTTTTCTTAGTAAACTAAGATTACAAATTATAGTAGGTATCGAAGCAAACGAGCGATGTACAGACACATTATCCAATTTAGTATTATAAACAGGGTAAAAATTGGTTACAAATCGATAATCGATGCCGCTGAATATCGATTTCTAAGAGTACTTCCCTAGTACTGAACTTTTGACATCTTTCCAAAGGGACATCATAACAAAGATTTTACACTATAACAAGATGGTGTACTATGAAAATGAATGCAATGTTAATTTCGATTCTATGCAGTGAGAATAAGGATTACTTTGAAATGCCAAATCGCTTTACAGAAAATCGAGCCGAGCGAGATGTCAATCTGCAGGAATATGTCTTTGTCTAATGGGTTGCCATTATAAAAAAAAAACCTTTGTGGTATAACTTACGCAAAGTTTATATTTCTTCTTCTGGGGAACTTTCAAAATATTGAATAATTTAAAGGAATGATACGTTGGAATTAATAATGTCTTTTTTATTTTTTTAATTTTTAATCATGATAAACGACTAGTTTTATGTAAGAGTCGGTGATATGGTAGTTTTAATTATAATAAATATGCAACACTTGGCGTCTGGACATCACCATTATGGCGGCGGCAAAAATAATTTGAAAGATTATATTATTGTGGCGACAAAAATAAAGTGTAAAAATTGTGCTTATTTATTTAATAATGGTTCTCACTTGTTGTGTGATAGGATGCAAAAGTGAATCATATAAAGGTTGCGGTGTATCTTTTCATAAGTAAGTATTTAGTTAAAGTTTTATTTTTGCATTGAGTAGGGTGTCCATTTCGCTTGTCATCTAAAGACTGGATTTTTTACTGTTTCAGATTTCCAAAGAATGAAGAAATTCAAAAAAGGTGGCTTACCGTCATACCGGGAAAAATCACTAAACATTCAGCTGTTTGCGGCTTGCACTTCACAGGTGAAGATTTCAAGACCCATCCTGCCGCATCAAGGAAAATGTTGGAAGTTAAGGCTGTACCTTCCATCTTTCCCGTTGTAAGTATTTCCGAATTGGGTTAATAATGTTTAAAGGTAACTTTAAAAATGTTATTAGACAGATGTGACTAAAAATAATGATGACAATGTGAAATTAAACTTGAGTGAGACATGTGAGACATGTAAAGCAATATAAATTTAATATTTGTTAAATTAAATAATGCTTTTATAAAGACACCGGGTTTTCATTTATTTCAAATTTGCATTAGAGAGATTTGATCCCCTAAGATCAAGTCTACCTGTTACTGGGATCAAGTCTCCCAGAATAGGGGACACTTGATCCTTTTGGAAACTTCTGGGAAAATGCAAAAAAAATATATATGAAGCACTAATAAATATATAATCAAATAATGAGGAACAGTAGTTAACAAAATTGCCTACCTATGTACGATTTGTTTTTATAGAACTAACAATGGGGATCAAGAGTCCCCAGTTTTCCCCAAGAGTTTGTGAAAAAAATTTAATTTTAGTCAATATTCTTGCTCCATAGAACCTTCAAATCGTAAAGTATGTACGTTTGTATGAACAATACGCTATGGCCGGTTAAATGTGCCGCAGAGTGTATTATTATAGGTAGGTAAATAGAAAATCTAATAGGGCTAGCACAAACTTTTCGAAAAGTCGGTAGTCTCTTCGTATCGTACGTATACATAATAAGGAATTTTAATTTGGAACTTGTGTTTTTTTCATACAAAATTGCTCATAAATAATCAAACGATACTTTGAAACGTTCGTGCTAGTCCTTCTAGTTTGAATGGGCTTCACAAGTTTCCTAGAGAAAGCGATGTCCGACTCCCACGTGGGTGGACTGAGTTTGACAAACAATAATTGTAATCGAAAATCTAAATCGTGTGGTCACCTTATTAGAGTAGGACCCCAATCAAGTTAAAGACATCTCACGAGGCTCGAATGCAAGTAATGAGTACGCCATCTAGTTATAGTGTAAAATCTTTGCATCATAATTGAAATAGACTATAGAATATACCTAGTAGGTATGTTATTATGACAGCTATGTAGGTAGATATGTCTTTGGATATGTCTATGAGTAGCCAATATGTCACGCGCAGGTGTCACTTCCCGTCACGGAGTGAACGAAGGTAGCTAAGTGGATAAGAACGCGCGTTCCATACGAGATCGTAGGTTCAAATCCGAGCATGTACCTCAGCATTTTTCAAATCAATATGCGTACTTCTACCTTTAGCTCGGCAGTGAGGGAATACGTCATGTCAGAAGGAAACTCGCACGTTTCGCTTGTGAAAGGATTCCGAGGTTCAGACTGTATTCGCTTCATTGTAATGTAATTGGTAACCATGTGACCGTGTTAATTAAATAAATAAATATATAGTTATTACCAGACTCCCCAAAAACAAAGATTCTAAGATGAGACCCTACTATTCTATTCACGAATGATGTTTTACATTAAAAGTATATGTGTAAATTTGTAAAACTTCTGATTTATAATTATCTGACCTTAATATTACGATATTTTGTGTTGTGAATTTATTTTTGAAGAAAATAATTTGTTTAATAGAAATAATGAACAATATTAGTATGGTAATTTGCCTCTAATGTTCGAAATTCATTAAGCGATGTTATTATGTGAATAAATACATAAATATCGGACATAGGACATGTTTTTATAACAATAGAAAGGCTGTGTTTAATTGAAGTGGATTAAAAACAATGAAGAACGATTAGTGCAATTAACACGGCCGACATGTGCGGCCATTGAAAATATTCCGAGAACTTGTATTGAAAGTACGCAAACTGACGCCCTGACTGGAATATAAATTACTTAGTAACCACTATAGAAAATCAGAACTTACAATAGTCATATTAATTGTTTAGGTGTCCTTAGATTATTCATATATATTTTTGTTTTCGTTTCTATGCATTGCATTTTAAACCCAATGTTTTCTATTAAGTCTAACTTATCCATTGTAAAGTTTACAATCCTCTCCTTTTTCCGTTTCTTACCGTCATTTGTCTCTTAAATATAAACAAGACACCATTCAATGGTTCACGATCCCTGACACAGCTTCGCTTCCCAAATGTGGAATATTATTGCGAGCACTGTATAAACAAGCACTGCTCCAACATAAACACCGGGTCACTGACATGCCAAGTTGCCAAACACGCGGATCGTCCCGTGTTGACGTTACGACGCCAATCGATACCCTCACTCTGTGGAATATATCCCCGGACAAATCGCTCGCTTCCTCCTGTACCTGCAGTATCGAGCGGAACATGTCCCCGTGCTCCAGCAGGTCGTGCAGCTTGCGCACGGCCTGCGCCGCCGACGTCTTCGGGTCCATCAGCACCGCCTCCGCCAGGTCCAGCCACTCCTTCACCGGCGCAGGCACCGTCCCCGGAACCGCTTGCCGCCTCACAAACTGCACGAAATTCTTGTACAATCCATCGATTATCTGCATCTTCTCCAACGCTTTCGTCCACAGCCACGACCGCAGCGGAGGCCGGGGCGACCTCGGGATCATCTCGATCTGATTGTCCACGGCGACGAACGATTTCGTCAACTCCACATCCCCGCCCAGACCCGCTTCCCTCCACAGCGGATCCGTGACATTCCTCCACAGCTCCTCCTCCAGTGCGTAGAATTTACTCCGAACATAATCCGGCGGCGACAGGTCCTCGGCTGCCGCGAGTGTGAGGAGCGCAAAAAGCGCTACGAGCCTCATTGTGACGCGACTTGGAAAGTGAAACGGTGTGTTGCGCGACCCGACCGACACTGACGGGGAGCTCGCGGAGGGGCCGCGGCGGCGAGCGAGTGGGGTCGCTTTAGGGACGCGCCTCGTATCGACAACGACGTGCCGGGGCTACGCGTCGACCAAAACTAAAAGATTTACGAACTTCCGCACGTATTTTATGTTTTACACGGCCTCGCGTTTAGCCTTTACGGAACCGACGACCGTATTGTTTTCGCCGGTGTCGTTCCGTAGGAAAGGATGATGTTCGATTGTTTTTCAATTAGGCTTTCTTTTATTGGCTAGCGTCACGGTTTTGGACATGGCTACGGTATATTTTGGTGACATTGTGTCAACTTTTTTCTAAAATTTTTGAGAGTCCATTCATGATGAATAATTAATGTAATGTTTGCAAAAATATATATTTTTGAACAGATTCGCTGTTGAAGAGAATGTCCTACATTATATTTGGTACCTATTTTGTACAGTTTATTAGTATAGAGCTTGTCTGATACACACATACAAACAGAAATTCTGTGACAAATTGAAAATCCCCGTGACTTAAATATTATTTGAAAATTGGACCGAAGTCAACGAACCGTATCGACATCGATTATATCCGGCTTACACTCGCGACGACCATCACTACATCCCGCATGTAAAGACTGTTAACTCGTTGCAATCTCTGATTGCGATTGTTGTGACGCTTATCCCCCGGTAATAAGATGTTTATTTGTTTGACACTGGGTCACAGTATGTTTGTGTGATTTTGTTATTATTATTCGCTCATTAGGTTGGGAGTCAGCTGACGTACTCGACTCCCGCGCAACCTGCCTTATATTTTTTTGTTGGATTCTAAGAACTGTTTATTTGGAGAGAGGATTGTTGACTATTGACACGTGTGTTCTTAAAACGGGAGTAGGGTAGTTTTGATCGGAACTTTGTCGTAAAATTGTAGTACTATTTTATAAATACACTTTTTATACATTAATTTGTTTGGACGGGTTATGAAGTATGTAACTTGGGAAATGACTTCGTGGTTAAGTAATGTGGCACCAGTTAATTGAATGGACTATTTCGTTGATTAACTGGTATTTCATCATTTATAACTTCTGCGATTGTATTGCAAATGTGCGTAACGTGTATTTAATGTACGACTGCGGCGGTTAAACTAAGAATTGGCGTAGTAGGTATGGAGGACCATACCATGGTTTACTATAATTGTCCATAATTGATATCAAACCAAATTAGCAAAATGATTTTAAAAAAAATTTTTTCGGAGCGTATTCCTAGTTCCAAAACTTACCTGATCTCTGCTTTTTTATCAATTAAGGAAATTAATCATAAATCATCATTAATTATTCAGAAATTTTTATCGGCACTATCCATTGAGGAAACAGTGAAGTACACACGGCGTCAGATCAAGTTACCTTTTGTGCGGGCACGGGACCGATCTATGAGACGGTAGCTATTCGGTCCCCCACCCAATGCACCTATTGCTGGATTGCCCCGTCCGATGTGTGTTGAGGAAGAGCGAAGGGTGCTTGAAGAGAAACAAGATATTCTTCTGAGATGTTGTCGGCTCCGGATCCGCTGGCGAACTGTGTCGGTCCATTTTTTTTTTTTTTTTTTTTTGTCGGTCGGTCAGTTCTGTCAACCTACGTGTGTGGTTTTACACAGATTCACCGGGCTTGTGGGGAGCGGAAGGCTCGCACCCCTAAAAATTTAAGCAACCGCCTGAGGGCGCCCCCTAGCGGGGCTACGACCTCGGCTCAGGGCGTTGCTGGGAGAGGGCAATCTAACATAAGTTTGGGGACTGAATCTACCCGGCACGTGCCGGTAGTTAAAGAGACTGACTCTAGGGTAACCGACGCGCGTCCTCGCCGGCGAGGACGATATAGCGGGGGTCTTGGAGTGTTGGTTCGTGTCGCGAGTTGTTCGGCCTGTTGCATGGCGACGGTGATAGCGTCATCTCGATCGCCAAGGACAGAGCGGGGGCGTCTTTTCCTAACACTTGAAACTACGGGAGGGGTAAGTGTCGGTCCACCGAGACCGCCCTATTTATATTCCCTTTCCCCCGCGCACAACTAGTATCTACGTACGGTGAGACTTAGCGCAGGCGGCGCTAAGTCTACCGCTGTTGTGCGAGAGGGACGGGACTACTCTAAACTGTTCCCTACTCTATCTGCCTATCCTGCCTATTTCCTATTGGCTACTGCGTTGGCCTATTAGATTCCTATTCTATTCTATTGTGTTCCAACTGGGTGTAGTGCCCTACCTATCTAAAGTCCTCCGTAGAGGGTGTGTACCTACTATTAAATTGAAAGCGGAGCCAACATTCTTTATTTAATCAATCTTATATCTATTACAATATTTCCTTAAGACTATACAACGATAAAATCAACTATACAAAAATAAACAAACATTTTCTATAAGTAACTATTTGCGCTTAAAACTATCACTGTCACTGATTTGACTGTTTCTATAATCACTTTTCACTATTTGCACTATTTCGTCACTGACGTTCGGAACATTACTCCCGCCGTGAGTCGTGTGCAGCCTCGGAGCACGACTCAGGTACTGGTGGGGAGAACGTCTTCCGTGCCCGGTTCAGCTGGCTGCAGGATGACCAGCTTCCGCGTCGGTCTTCGTAAGACGCCGCCCTGCGTCTTGACGTCCGCTGTTCGGACGACACCGTCGGCTCCCGGGTACACTGCTATCACCCGCCCCAGCGGCCAAGTGTTGCGGGGCAGAGTGTTATCCACGATGACGACGATGTCCCCGAGTTGGAGTGGGGAACCTCGGCCATGTGGCTCCCGCCGGTACTGCAGCTCTGGGAGATATTCTCGGAGCCATCTGTCCCAGAACATGTCGGCGAGTGCTTGAGCCGTCCGCCAGCCTTTTCTTCCTTGCAGGTCGTACGATGTGGTCTTGATCATCGGCGGATCGGCTGCTGGCCCCAACAAGATGAAGTGGTTCGGCGTCAATGTTTCTGGGTCCGCCGGGTCGACCGAGACGTGTGTGAGCGGTCGACTATTCACAGTCATCTCGACCTCGGCGAGCACGGTGGCGAGCACTTCTTCGCTGGTTGGCCGGTCGTCCATCACTGCGGCTAGGGCGGTTTTCACCGTCCGCACTAAGCGCTCCCAGGCCCCGCCCATGAAGGGGGCTCCCGGAGGTATGAAGCGCCAGTGTATTCTTCTTCGGGCCGCTTCCTCTTGAGTCGCTTGCTGAGTTGCCAACCGGATTTCTTTTTCAGCGCCATGCAGGTTCGTTCCGTTGTCTGACCAGATAGTGTGTGGACAACCGCCGGCGCGCGATGAATCGCCGCAAGGCCATGACCGCCGAGTCGGTGGTGAGACTGGCAGCCATCTCCAAGTGCACTGCTCTTGTGGTCAGACACGTGAACAGCGCTACATAGGTCTTCTTCGTGGCGCGTCCAACTGTTGTCATCAGAGGGCCGAAGTAGTCGATTCCGGTGCATGTGAAGGGCCGCTGATGGTGAGCGAGTCGGCCGGCAGGATGGTTGCCGGTCGGTGGCGCTGGCGGCATCCATCGACGTCTTCTGCAGGCCACGCACTTGTGGATGATGTGGCGTGCCGTCGTCCTCAGCCCAAGGATGTGAAACCGCTGTCGACATTGGTTGATGGTGGCTTCTACTCCTTGATGATGGCCGGTGCGATGGATGTGGTCTATGTACAGTCGAGCCACATGATGTTTCCCATCTAAGATGGGTGGCCTCTTCATGTCTTCGGGAATGCCTTCTGCTGCTGTTATTCTCGACTTGACCATGATGACTCCGTTGACTATCTCGGCAGCGATGTTCTTCAGTTTGCTGTCACTGCTTACACGCCGATTCCTTGACAAGTCTTCTATTTCTTGTGCGAAGCTCTCTTGCTGACTTGCTTGGACTATGATGGCTTCTGCGCGCTGAAGTAAGTCGACCGGAACTCTTCTATTTTTATCTTCTTCTATTACTATTTTCTTCCTGAGTTCGGTCTTGCTCTTCTTCTGTTTTCCCCAAGTGGGATCTTGCGTCTTGTTGGCCTTCGTCCTCGCGTACGCAGTTCTGTCTTTCTTTTGTCTGCATACTTCTATGAACTGCAGGACTCTGGCAGTCGATCTGACGAGGCGCTCCCATTTGGAGAATCGGCGCGGATCAGGAATGGCGGTGATTCTCTTCTCTGCTATTTCAATGTTCTTTCTTCCCCCGTGTCTCGGCTGGCTGCTACTATTTCGGTGGGCCAGAATGCGGGGTCTTCTTTGAGGAAATCTGGGCCGGTGAACCAACGATGGTTTTCGTCGAAGTCCCTTGGCACATCTCTCGTCCCGTCGTCAGCTACGTTCAGTTTCGTGGGCACCCAGCGCCATTCTTCTGTCTTGGTGTTCTCTTCCAGCTCAGCTATGCGGTGTGCGACGAAAGGTTTGTTAAGACCTCGCACCCGTCCTTAGCCAGGTCAACACTGTTCTGCTGTCTGTCCAGAAGAATCGCGCCTCCGGTTTTCTATTGTGCTCCTCTTCGACGCAAGATGCCATTCTGCTGCCCATGACCGCCGCTTGGAGTTCTAGGCGCGGTACTGATGCTTATCTTGAGCGGCGCGACTCTGGCTTTGGCGACTACCAGGGACAGATGTATTTTCCCGTCTTCGTCTTCAACTCGCCAATACAGGGCCGCGGCGTAGGCAGTTTCGCTCGCGTCGACGAATATGTGCAGCTGTAGATCGCGGCCTCGGCTGTAGTGAGGGTAGCTTCTTGGAATTGAGATGTTCTTGAGGGCTTCTAATTGTTTGGTCCACTTCTTCCACTGCTCTGTCAGATCTTCATCGAGCTGATCGTCCCAGGCTGCACTCCGTCTCCATATCTCCTGGAGAATCTGTTTCGCCTTCACGGTGACTGGAGATTCAAGTCCCAACGGGTCGAATAGAGACATGACGACCCGCAGAGCTTGTCTTTTCGTAGGCGTTTGTTGGAGAATGTTCTCTGGCAGTCTGGTGAGGTCCAGGTTGTACTTCAGGACGTCTGATGAAGTCTGCCAGATCAGTCCGAGGATCTTCTCTGTCTTTGGCCCGATGTTGACTTCCTTTTCTTCTGTGTTCTGTTCCAGAGCTTCCAGCACTTTCGGCGAATTAGAGACCCACTTACGCAGATTGAAGTGAGCTTGACTATGGATGTGCTGGACTTGACGCGATGTTTCTATGGCTTCTTCTTCGGTTTCGAAGCTCTGGATGTAGTCGTCCATGTAATGGTTCTTCTCTATTGCTGTAGCTGCTGATGGGTACTGTTCGGCGAAGTCTTGGGCGTTCCTGTTCTTCACGTAAATCGCCGTTGCCGGAGAGGAAGTAGCACCGAATATAAGTGAAGTCATTCGGTACTCCTTAGGCTTCGCTGTTCGGTCGCCGTCACGCCAGAGATAGCGAATCGCGTCTCGGTCTTCAGGTTCTATCTTGATCTGAAGAAACATCTCAGCTATGTCGGCCGAGACTGCGATCTGGTGTTGTCTCATCTTCATCAGTACGCCGGGAAGTGACTGAAGCAGGTCTGGACCGGTGAGCAGCGCGTCGTTGAGTGATGTGCCCGCTGTTGTTGCCGCTGCGTCGTGTACCATCCGCACTTTCCCCGGTTTCATAGGGTTCAAAACCGGGAAACACGGTAGGTACCATGTTCTATTGGGCTTGCTGTGTTGCGGCGCAGGTTCGGCGTAGCCCTTGATGATAAGGGCGTCCATCTGCTCGACGACCTTCTGCTTGAGCTCTGGATCCTTTACTATTTTCCTTTCTGTGGCTTCAAGTCTCTTCAAGGCGTAGTTTCTGTTGTTAGGCATGACTGTGTCTTCATTTTTCCACAGGAGCGCAGTTTGGAAGCGCCCGTCTTCAAGTCTTGTGGTCTTCTCATCTAAGATCTTGAGAGCTCGAGCTTCTGGGTCACTTCTTGGAAGTTTCGGTGCGATGGTGAGCGCCTCCAGGGAAAAGAAGTTCTTCAGCTGTGTGTCTAAGTCAGACACGTCTTCCTCCCGATGTTGGATGAAGTGAACTCGGTGTTTCACGTTGCGCGAACAGGCCCCATGTAGTACCCACCCCAATGGCGTGAGTGTTGCTATTGGTTGATGCTTCGCGCCAATTCTGCTATCTTCGGCGAGGAGAAGTTGCCAATTGTCTTGGCCTATCAGGACTTGAGGTCGGGCTCCCTGCAGCAGGACTGAATCGGCTAAGTCTCGGAGATGTTTGCACCCTTCTATGTCTTCTTTCTTGACGGTTTGCGGTGATATCTTAAGATTCTTGATTGATCGCGCTCGAATCTTGTGCTTCTTGCCGGCGCCGCCGAGAGTTACTTCCAGTCTTCTGGACGAAGATGTGTCCACCTTCGTTTCGCCTATCGCCTCCAGTTGAAGTGGTTCTCGGGGTCCTCGCAGGCCAGCACGTTGCGCCAGGTCTTCATCGATCAACGTGATTGTTGACCCGTCGTCAAGTAGTGCGTGGGTGTTGATCTTCTTCTTGGGGCCGATGATCTGGATGGGCACAATCTTCAGAAAAGCTTGTGTGCCCTCTCCCGTCCAAGTTGAGCCGACTGTTTCTTTCTTCTCCTCCCGCTTGTAGTGCAGCATCGGGTGATGCCAGTAAGTGCACCCGTCGATGTTGCATTTGTTCCCTTTGCAGCTGTGAGTCCTATTGCGGTATCGAAGACATCGGAAGCAGAGCCTCTTCTCTTTGGCTATGTCCCATCTTGATGAAGGGTCTGCATTCTTGAATTCTTCGCACGCTGTGGTTCGATGCGCCGCGTCCCCGCACACGGGGCAGCTGCTCTGGGTTTTCGACTGTTGTGGTCTTGTTTCTTGCGTGTTGAAAGTTCTCTGTTTTCTATTGGTTGTTTCCGACACGCCTTCTGGCTGCGCGTAAGGGCCGCAGACTTCGGCCTCCCTGTTGAGGAAGCGCGCCAGCTTGACTATTTCTGGTTCTTCTGTTCGATGTACTGCCGCGAAGTCGTACCACCGATACTTGAGAGTCGGAGGTAATTTTTCTATTGTGATCTTGCAGACTTCCGGGTTGTACAGGTACTGCTGCTTCCCGATGGCTCCCAGGGTCGCTACTATATTTGAAATTCTGCTTGCGAAGACGCAAAGCTCCCGGGGCGCATCGGTGAGACGAGGCAGACTTCTTATTTTCTCCATTTCTGCTATAGCGATGGCGTCTGGTCTTCCAAATCTTGCTTCGAGCGTTCGCATGACGATATGTGGGTCGGCGCTGTATATCAGAAGGCTCTCCACTGCTTCTCGAGCCTTTCCTCTAAGGCTCTTGCGTAGTCGGGCCAGATTCTCGACGTTGGTGAAGTTGTGATGTGACTCGATGTACGCCGCCTTGAAGCTCAGCCATTCATGGTGCGACCCGCCAAAATAAGGCAGCTCGTGAAGCAATCTCGATGAATGTTGACCGGTGCGCGCAGCTTGGGTGATGGCGGCGGCTAGCTGAGACAGATCTATTGGGTTGCTAGCCGCAGCCGGTGTAGACGTCGCTTGAGCTCCCGCCGGTGGTGAAGTGTAGTAGCCCGCTGGACCAGGCGCTGCATAGTTTTCGTGCGTTACAGGCGGCGCATAGGTTGCCGCCTGTAGATGCGGTGCAGGCTGGCTGTAGACTCCCGCAGGCGAAGGCTGGTTGTAGATTCCCGCAGGCGTAGGTGGTGCAGGCAGGCCGTAGACTCCCGCCGGCAAGGGTGGTGTCAGAAGTTCGAACGCCCCAGATAGTAAGGGCGGTGCTAGCAGGCTGCATACTCCCGCCGGTGTATGGAGATCTTGATTGGCTTGAGGCCTTTCTTCTATAGTGGGCTTCTCCATAGGTGGCGGATTGTCATTTCCCATTGCATGCGGCTTGCTTGTGATGGCTAATCGTCGCTGCATACTATCGGTTAGCCACCGCTCCATTCTGCATTCGCGTTCGGCTTCATTCGGTGAGTCTTCAAGTTCGGTTTCGGAATCCGCTTCGATTGATTCTATTTCGGCTGCAGCAAGCTTGATTTGTAGTCGTAGCAGCTTTTCCTTCGCCTTGCGAAGCTTAGCTGCCCGCTTAGCGGCAGCTGATGACGCCTTGGAGTCCCCCCTCGCACCCTCTTCCTGTCGGGTGCGTCGGGGGCGCTTTTCTATTTCTTGTTGCTTCTCAGTAGTGCAAACAGGTACTGGGTGCGCGAGTGCGCCGCGCTGTGATGCCGCTTCCTTGGAGGGCGCCTGCGCGGCCAACAAGGCCGGCGCTGGAGCGACTATGCCCTCGCCGGCTCGCGCAGTTGCTATTTGCGCGAGCGGAGGGCGCTCCGATGCGGCGGTGACTGCCCGTGGGGCCGGCATGGCCTGCACGGACGGTGTTCTATCGGTCCCCTGCGCAGTTGTGGCGCGCCCAATAGGCGCCGATGCTTCCGGCGTTCTTGAGACGGGCCTTCGGCTGCTATATTCCCGCGCAGGAGACTCCCTTGTAGTGGTGACAGTCGCTTTCGATGAACTTGTGGTAGTTGTCCCGCTAGGCCCGCTACTGGATGTGCCAGCTTGCGTGCTAGCGGGCGTCGTTGCTGTAGATGACGTTGACGTATCCGGAGCCGTGGAACCCGTAACCTCGGTCGCTGTTCCAGATTCGTGCGACGTGAGGTACGGGTTCATTCGATGCGATGAACGTGACGTCGATCTTGATCTCGTGAATACTGGCATCTTCGCTCTTCCTTGGCGCTGTATCCCTCGGGGTGATCCGGCTCGAAGGACCAAAATGTGCGGGCACGGGACCGATCTATGAGACGGTAGCTATTCGGTCCCCCACCCAATGCACCTATTGCTGGATTGCCCCGTCCGATGTGTGTTGAGGAAGAGCGAAGGGTGCTTGAAGAGAAACAAGATATTCTTCTGAGATGTTGTCGGCTCCGGATCCGCTGGCGAACTGTGTCGGTCCACCGAGACCGCCCTATTTATATTCCCTTTCCCCCGCGCACAACTAGTATCTACGTACGGTGAGACTTAGCGCAGGCGGCGCTAAGTCTACCGCTGTTGTGCGAGAGGGACGGGACTACTCTAAACTGTTCCCTACTCTATCTGCCTATCCTGCCTATTTCCTATTGGCTACTGCGTTGGCCTATTAGATTCCTATTCTATTCTATTGTGTTCCAACTGGGTGTAGTGCCCTACCTATCTAAAGTCCTCCGTAGAGGGTGTGTACCTACTATTAAATTGAAAGCGGAGCCAACATTCTTTATTTAATCAATCTTATATCTATTACAATATTTCCTTAAGACTATACAACGATAAAATCAACTATACAAAAATAAACAAACATTTTCTATAAGTAACTATTTGCGCTTAAAACTATCACTGTCACTGATTTGACTGTTTCTATCATTGAGATAAATAGGACTAGAGAAGCAAACCGCATCAAGACGCGTCAAAAAACTCGTAGCCACTAATCAAATTTGACGACGGAGCTTTGAAACGATTAAATATTTGAAAGAAAACATATGTAGACATATATCTGCCTCGCTCGCGCATGTCGCAAACACTGACGCTCACTCGGATTAGACAAAGACCGCAATGGTCATGTCATTTAAGTGACGTGCAATGAGTGCAAATGGCAATGGTGTTGCCAACTTATGAAATGTTTACCCCAAACTTTAGACATAATATTATTAATAAATTTTATTTTAAAATATTTCAATGATTTTATTTTTACTGGATTATTACCTATTACAAAAGAAGTCTGTTCGTCGTTGTCGTTGTTAAGTTTAGTCGTGTTTCAGCTTTGAAGTCTTATGGACCGGAGGGAATAAGCAATGCAATCACATAATTAAGTAATAAAATTATTAGGTAGAAGTATCGCTTTTCTTGCTAATATGGATAAAGATATAGATAAAGTAAGATATATCGTTTTTTACTTACTTAAAGATAATGACATTTACCTTGGTTGGTTATTAATAACTGGCTGAAAACCACTATCTGAAGATCGAAATATGGAATTTGAATGGGTTAGAATGGGCTGATTTCTTCAGTCCTAAGTCAACTAATTACTAGGTAATGAAATAATTTATAAAACATTTTGTTTTGTTTTATTTAAAAAATATATAATTAACATTCGCCCACATATTCGCCTTTTGGTTCTAGGTTGTCTTGATCACGGAACAAATAACGGAATATTCTGATGGACCAACCAGTCCGTCTCCTTTTTTATCAATCGGATATTTGTTATCAATTTATCACAGCGTGCTTCATTTTTAGGCAACCTGGAAAATTTTCACGAATTTAAAATACCTACTTGAAATCACTAAATCCAATTATTAGAATATTCTCCCATTAAATGTGGAAATCAAACTCGTTTTTACTTGTAACACTGAACCTTATTTCCAACATTTTAAATTTTTATTACTTTTTACATTAAAATAAACTATAAAACAATAAACTTACTTGTGGATAATTATTCCGGTGGCTTTATGATGCTTTTCTGATTTTGAAACGCACGTTTTAACCACGCATTTACCCATTTTCTGTATTTTTCTTTTGACACTTGACTCGGCCGTGTCTCACAGAACACTGAATGAACGTCAGCGACGCATAAGCCTGTAGGCTTATGCTAAGTGGCTACGCTTTTGCGCGGCGACTGCAGATCTAGTATATAGACATCAATGGTTTCTATAATCACTTTTCACTATTTGCACTATTTCGTCACTGACGTTCGGAACACCTTTTTTGTACTTTTTTCCTTTACCGTCCATAAATCTGGAACTGTCTGTGCATTTTATTGAACAATGACCCTACCATTTCGACTTAATATTTAACAATTTATTATTATAGACGGGAATTAACGCGACGTTAGTTTTTAGGCACATAATTATGTACTTACTGCTTGACGTTTCGGCTGCGTTACCACAGCGGTGGTTACAAGCGTATACAATAATAATAGCAATAATGCAACGCGAAAATTTTAAGAACGATTTAATACTTAACAGATTACTTGCTTGTTTTAAACACAATACAATCGTATCGTTTAGGGTGAGTAGTATCACCAAGTTACCTTACACCTCTCATATCAATATGCACAAGGCAACACAAGTATCGATCTTTAGTTAAACGAGACGTCGGATTTCCACTCCCGCTTCGAGCAAAAAAGAGCATTGTGTTGGCGACAAACAGTAGTCTGAGGCCGTGATACAACCGCCTAGCTATAGGTAGGTAAGAAACCTTTGTTCGAAGACTATCTATTGGTTATTGCCGAGTAAACTTAACAATAATGTTGATTAATAAATTATAATGATGCTATTTATTTGTTTCGGTATTACGTCGGAAATTAGCCTTTACTATATTTCCCTACGTCATTGATCTATGGCAACACAGTGGATACGTTACGCGCCTTCAATGCGGGGAGTCGTGATTCGAATCCCGGCATGAATCGCTGTATTTTTCAAATCTCTGTGCGTTGTTTCGACCATTCGTTCGGCGGTGAGGGAGAACATCGAAAGGAATCTTGCACGTTTCGAATAGTGTAACCATGATTCAAATGGTCTGGTTCCCCTGTTAAAGACGTAGAAGTTATCAGCTTGCAGTTAACTAGCATTTACCAGGAACTTAGTTTATCATATCTTATTATGTTTTCTTGGTTTTATAAAGCTAAGCTTAAGCGCGCGCAGCAAGACGTAGTGCCTAGTCAACTGACTTGATGTAGTATAAACGTAATTGCCGCATCGATTTCGCCAGTGCGTATTCTGACCTACATGCTACTGGACAGATTGCTGTGATTAGGGTTGCCAGGTCTTATAAAAGCCGGACCATCCAACCGATTTAGCGGGACCCTTGGGTAAAAAGACCGACGGCTTGTACGTCGTCTACGACAGGGTTTGTACCCTGGAGGCTCGTCGTAGTCACCCTGCATAAAAACCTAACAAAATCCGGACACCGTCTAAATTGGCCGGACTTGCAACCAAAAAGCCTAACCCTGTCTGGCTACGTCCGGACGTGTGGTAACTCTACCTGTGATCAATCTACTGGTGGCTGTGGCGTTGGCATTTATTGTTACATCTATGTAAAGGAAAACGTCAACCGCAAACTGTAAACATTCTTTTTGCTCGACCTGGGAATCGAACTCTGAACCTCGAGATCATGGCCCGGTACATAAACCACTAGAACACATATATTATTGTTATTTAGTCTGTTTTTTCAGACTACTTTAATCTGGGCATTTTATATCTAGCCAAAAGCGTGTCATCCCAGACCTCATTGTCACTTTCCATCAGGTGCGATTGTGGCCAAGCGTTGGCCCATAATTTAATAAAAAAAAATGTGCTAAAAAATTTACTTAGCGCTTTAATTCCCGTGTATAATAATAATAGTTAAAATTGAATATTATCCTCTGACCGTTCTCTTTGTGTCCGTTAAAGTGCGTACGCGCTGATTCATCAGTGCGAATGATCGCTTGGTTGAAACGGGTTTCTTTTATCTGATTAAATCCGTATGGTGTCGCATAGTTAGCAACAAAAACTGTATGATTCAGAGTTTTATTGCAACTTCGAAATAAACGCTACTCACTCGATGCACGTAATAGAAGGTCAGGAAGGAAACAAGTCTCTTTCGTCAATGATTCGAATGCATTAAATATGTAGGTTATTGCAGCGGAATGCAAGTAAAGAATCTTAAACGTAAACGGCGTCAATATCGTAAAGGGTTTCTGGAAGTAATCGCTACACTAACATTTTTATCCGTTCTTACAAATTATTTTTGCACGTAATATGTGTAATTTATAATTAAAACGTTAATAGGTATTATTTATGATATTGGAAGGCAAACAAGTCACCTGATGGTAAGATCACCGCCACCCATGGACATCAGCCACACCAGAAAGAGTGCGAATACGTTACGTACGGACGCAACTGGGAATAACACGCTTGGCATGATAATTAAATAACAGCTATTTCGGAACTCTACATTTAGTTTTCGACATCTACGAAAAAAATCCTGTTGGGATCACTTTTTCAATCGCACAAATCTAGATTCTAGACTATCTAGAGTGTAGGTATAGTAATATGATGTGCTAATTAATATTGCTTATTATGATAGGTATCGAACTACGCCTGAACGCTGACGCATCTGCTCTTATCGGATCTGTTGTTTGCAGTCCCTACACTATACGACAGTTTTATTTTATACGATCCTTGGTAATTTCCTATTTACTCGTTAGCATGAGGAATATTTATGTTATTCGTTTGATAATGTTTTATTTTATTGTTATTGTGTTTTTTTTTCTATGAGATAGGAGACGGACGGGCAGGCAGATTAATGTTGTTAACCGTATCACCAAAGGACATTAAAAAAATAAAAACGATTATTTTTCGGCTTTGCAAGTCGTAATTGGTACGGAAATAATGCCGGCGATAGATAATTTTCATACTTGTATATTGTGGCATACGAGTTCATCGAAAAATTCTTTCAAGTTACCGGTTGGTTCTGTGTTTCTTCGTGTCGATCTCGTTCTTATTTATATCTGCTAAAATGAAAACCTTTATTTGACTAAGTTTTTGCTTACACCCAGAGAGTTATGTCCTTGATAAGCCCTAGTCCTGAATCACATAGTAGGCAGTAGGCTAATTAGTTTCAAACAATAGTATAAGTTGATATTTAAGTATCATTCTCTTCACACGCAGTGTTACGTTAAGCGCGACCAGCCGCCGGCATCCTGAGGCCAATCAGGCAAGTTGTTGACCCACCCTGCGCGGGCGCATCACACGCGGTGACTCACGCGCGGTACAGTTAGTTCACACTTCATTGTCTGGAGGTCTCGCACTTGTCATACACATTAGCGAGTTATATGCGGATGAAGTGATTGGGAGTTGGGCAGTCGTGAAAATTTGGAAGGGACGAGAGAGGTCTTTTTGTGGTCCCCGCTTTGTTGTTGAAAATCGTTTCATTTTAAATGCACACTAGTGGCCCGCCCTCACTGCGTTTCAGGGCAGTAGTTCCACAGTCCACCAATAGATGACGCTGGGCGTCAATTGCATGACCCAAGGGTTTCGCTTTATCGGTTTACTTAAAAAGCTTATGTTCTTGATAATTTACTTCTTTATAAATACATCGATAGTTTAAATTGATTGCGTTATCGGTTGGTAGTTAAATTGTGCCTTGATTTCTCGAATAAGGCTTTTTGACTTTATATCATCTGGTGCTGTGGTTTATTTGTAAGAACCACAGAATGAGTAAAATAATATTAAACATGTTTTTAAAGTTAAACTAATTTTATGACTAAAGTTATCAAATTAGTCATATTCAAAATTTTATGAGTAACAAACTACTTTGTTGTTAATATTATGTTGATAGTTTGTAGTAACCTCCGTGTCTGTCCGTAGAAAGTAAAACTTCAACAAGCTACCACCCTGACTTCGTTTTGGGATATTAGTTTCACTATACCAATAGATGGCGCTCGACATCAATTGCATCGCCCTATTGTTTCAAATTTTATGTTTGTACATAATATGCTCGATTTTTAAGATGTAATGTGATATAATTAATTTCTTTATAAATAGCATCGATGTTGCCAATATTCGGCAGGTTAGCGACATATATTACTTAATTGTAATTCAAGGTCTTTGTTTTCATTACCATGCAGCAGTCTAATGTCATTGCCGTTTAGTCATTATCCGTCAACAAACACTTCTTAATGTTTATTTCCCCCGTTCCTTACCTAATGATGTAATGCTTGCATAGAAAAGATAATATATTGTTTAAGTAAGATATGATTTATTAAGGGTAAGGACATTAATCATTGTATGTAATACTAGTGGCCCGCTCTCACTTCGTTTCGGGACTTCATTTTGTTATTAGTTCCAATCTTTGTCAATAGATGGCGGTGGGTGGCGATATGATTGTCGAGTTTATTTTATACCTAAGAGTTCTCATCGTCCATTTTAAGTATTGATTGTTCGATTTCAGTAGTTTATAGGCATTATTAAACTTTCTTCAATGATGAGAAACCGTGTATCTCAGAATTCGCGTTAAACTGGGTACCTAGCGTAAGTTGCGGTATTACTGTACTATAAAAATCATATATCCGATCTAATCAAGACAGACATTATCATAGACACAAAAGTGTCTGTATGCGCGGACGCATCTGATAACACACATTTACTGGTCCGTTTGAGCCGCCTCATAACCTATAGCAGACTGCACGAGTTCACTACACAATGCTCTTTATTGCATTCAGAGAATACATCAACCGTATCAGTTGGACAAACTATAAAATGTAACAAGATATCTATGGTCTGATTCTGGTGTTCTATTGTATTCAAAGAATCTGTAAACCAAGCCGTGTTTTGTCATTGAGAATGAGATGGAGTCTGATCCTCACCTTTATTTAACTTCTATACTATTTATAACGGTTTAAGACGGACAGACAAAAGATGAAACACTTACGCGATGTTATCGACACCTAGTGCCATCTATTAGCAAAGTTTGGAACTATGTAATAGCCCGTAAATTGGAAATATGTAAAGTCACGGGACAAAGTGAGAGCGGGCTAATACTCGTAGTTATTTTATAAAGATACTTTACATCAATGAACTTGTCCTTTGAGACTGACGTTAAGTATCACGCAAGATGAATAAACTTTACGATCTTGATAACGAGATTGAAGTATGTATGTACATTATTCGAATATCACAGGATTCTATTTTAAGTTTAATGAGATCACCGCATAGTATAATGTTACGATTGTAATAAAAACGTTTTTTATACTTCTTTTATAGGATAAGATAGTAGGCCACTTTAAGGGAAAAAACGAGCTTATTGTAGGTCCGTTATCGTACTGTCCATTACCCATTATTGTATTTTGTATATTCTACGTATAGTTATTATTGATTTAGTACTGTTATTGTAACAACCAAGGTTATATCAAAATAGTAAGGGCAGTTCTGAGTAGTAGTTGTAACTATCAAATGGTGTATAAATTAACGTTTTTTTTTAATATATAAGTACCCTTATTCTAAAACGGAGACTAACGTAAGTCGTGGTTTAAAAATATGCTGCCACTTTTACAAAAGTCACAAATGAAAGTGACAGCATCAGTTTTAAACCAAAACTAACTTAAGACACGGTTTGAAATAAGGGAAATTGCTGCTATTTCTTAATTGTCTTCCAATTAGTTCGATTTGTATTTTGTATTGGGAACCCATAGTAACCGCATACTTACACTTGACCGGTTTTTGGGCGATCACAACATGATGCTAACTAACACACTTTATGACTCACCCTTAACAGTTAATGCTCCATTTGAGATGAATGATCCCATCTCGTTTCATGTGCTCCTTTTCGGCGTCCATTTGTCACGCACATTGTACTCACAATGTTTCCACTTCATTACGACTTTCTTATGAGACGAGAAGAGTCTCATACCTGGCATGTTACGATTAAAAGTCGGATGTATTGTCGCTTGTTTACCACGCATTGCTCAGACAATGAGAGGTATTGGGAACGCTATGTTTACCCGCACAACTATGTAAAGATCGAGACACATATACAAACCTGTAAATCTTCTAGCATCAACGTCAGCACGCTCCGGCCCAGGAGATGCCCGTGCTGGGGCACCACGAGCGCGTGCACGCGCTCCAGCAGCCCCGGCAGCGCGCCGGGGTCGTGAGACACACAATACGCGGCAAAGTCCTCTAAAGTACTTCGCTCCAAAGCTTGCTGCAACCTCACGTACTCCCTCATCTGTCTGTTCGCCGACGAAACTCTGCTCAATAGGTCTGCCATCTCGTGCAGTCTCAATTCAAGGCCAGGATTTTTACCCCCTCCCTTGGCCAGCATCAAAGCCACACTATTTTGATCCAACTTCAACTCCAGTCTTTCAATCGCGTTCGTGACCTGAGCGAGCCTCGACAATATCTGAGTTTCGCGGCGCTTAATGATCGGCAGCTCCACGCCGCCGGTGGCATTGAAGGGCTTTCCGATGACGTCCCACGAGCTGAGGACTTTCTCGCCGATCTCCTTGCTTAGGAAGATGACGTCGAGCGCCTCGTCGATGAGCGCGCACGCCGGCGCCGCGAGCGCAAGAAGCGCGAGGAGCGGTGCGCGCGCGTCGGTCGGCCATGGCGGAGGACGCGGACTGCGCCCGCCGCATCGAGGTCGCGGGGTGCCCCGCTACACTATTCAAATTACCACTTTCTATTGCCAAATTCTTGGTAAATGCCTCGGCTGAGTTGTTGTCATTTGTTTATTACTAACTCTTAGATATACTTCTGTGTACCGATACAACCGACTAAACCAGTTTAAAGGTTGTGGTGTCTACAGAGACCGATTCCGTACAACTGTCCCGACTGGTTCGACGTGTTTTGCACTTGTAAAGCTTTGTGTTTACGTGTTTACAATATTGAACAAGAATGTATTATGAACTCGCTTTGGAAGAGTAAATATTTTTACATGTACGACATGATTTTATTTAAAGTGAATTTTGCTAAAAGTTACCCATAAATTAGTAATATGGTAGTAACTGGCAACACTGAGAGTCAGCCCTCACTATACGTCCCCTTCTTTTATAAACAGAACTTTATTGTTTGAATGCTTTCAATTTCGTTACATCCGCACCCATTTTTTTCTCGTCTTTGTTGATAAAATGTCCTAAAGGGTTTAACATAAAAATGGATGACCGCACTAATATTTATAACGATACGAGTACCTCTCAGTTTTTATGTAATATCGAAGAGAATACCTGTACGGGCCTTTGTCGTGATGTAGCTGTGTTGTTATAGGTGCATAATTATTATGGCTAACGATGTGGATACAATTGTTTGATGACGGTATTAAATTGTTACCTATATTTATATCCACGACTGATCAAATTTATTCCAGATCCTATTGCTATTATAAAGGCGAAAGTTTGTTTGGATGTATGGATGTTTGTTACTCTTTCACGTAAAAACTACTGAATGGATTTGAATGAAACTTACCCACAATATAGCTTATACATCAGAATAACACATAGGCTACAATTTATAAAAATATATTGTGTGGATTGTCCAAAATATGACGGTAAGTGTCAATAATTAACTCTACGCATACGAAGTCGCGGGCGGCCGCTAGTATTATTATAATACTGACCAGATAACGTCATTATTTTAATAATATCTGAAATGAATTGTACAAAATATGTAACCCTTACGAAATTACTAAGTCTTGTTGCGTAAAATAATAAGATTAATTGTTATTACAAGAGAAATATTACTAGTTAGCACTAAAGTAACTTCGTGTTAACACGTTTTTAAAGGTCAATGAACTAAGGCAATATCCTGCCTTTGAGTAACATCTAAATTGTTTACGTTAATACGATAAGCCCCACATGTGGTTAAAATTTTAGCGCTTTATAAGTTTTATAAATCGTGTTGTCGTATTGTATCGTACAATCGTGTATTATTTTATTAAATTCTTGTGACGGTAAAATAGACACGGTTTTCTTTAATAAAATTAAATAAAAATAAAATATATGTGGAAAAACCTTTGGAAATTGAAGCTGAGGGAGGATCTCAGTCCCAAACAAATAATAAATATACTTTCTTTCGAGATAGGCAAGCAGTTGAAATGCAAAGCGGTGATGACAATAGATCGAATGGCCGCATTGATACTAGTCTGAAAAGAAGCTGCCCGATACAATAGGAAGTCAAAGAGTGTCTTAAATATTTCCGTTCCATTGCATTTGAATACAATTAAATGTTTTGTAACATACAATATGTTTATCCCACAGAGTCTATTCTACGAGATCCTGGCCGGCGTGTGGGTGCGCAACGGTCTCCAGATCAAGGGGCAGGCGATGACGTACATCCAGGCGAACTTCTGCAACTCGATGGTGGACATGGACATCTACTGGCTGCAGGTCTGCGCGGCGCACCTGCCCGCCGACCAGTTCATCGACATGTGTATCGACATGTGAGTTTACCGTCCCAGTTGATGTTATTGTGGCTAGAGCAGCAACGGTCAAGGAGCAGGCGACTTATATTCAGGCGAACTTCTGCAGCTTTTATTGAAGGAGAGCCACGCTTCGGCATGAATGGAGTGATACCACTGCCTCACAGAAAATCGGCGTGAAGCAGCCCCTGTGCTGTGTTTTGCCGAGTCAGTGAGAGTACCGGAGGCCCACCCGGGGGGAAGGGGATAAAAGGTTGTAACTCCACTAGTGTTGCAGGTCGTATGTGAAAACACTTTAATATGCTATGATATGATTGCCATCAGGTTCGGAGTCCGGGAGTGGCTGAGCATGCTCCCGATGTCCCCCGTGCAGGCCGCCGAGCAAGACGCCATGGTGGAGGGGCTGCTCACCTTCCTCGCCATACTGGTCTCGTCGAGAACTAACCTTGGTAAGAAACTGAGTAGTGACTGGTTGACCAGTCCATATAGTAGGTACTTCTAAAGCTTCGAGCATGTAAACCATAACTAAACCTAAAACCTAGATAGCAAAACCTAGCATGAACGCGCCAAGAGTGTTCCCGACCTGAAGGCTCCATTCCAAAGAGCACTCTTTGGCATATTCGGAATTTGAACCAATTACTATGGATTAGGGTTAAAAATAAAATGTAGCGATAGCATTTTCGGAAGTCAAAATATGTACAGTTATTACAACTGTACTGACTAATGACGGCTCTAGAGGTATTGGGATCATTTTTTCAAACGTTTTTTAGTATTGGATTGTGTATCTACAGTTTATATGGTTGAAATTCTAAATGGACCCTATTATGCGTAAAAGATCCAATTAACATTTGAGTTGCTATGTTGGATGGATCTTTTATGCATTACATGGTCCAAATGTCACAGTGTATCATCAGTTGACGTGGACGAAAAATTAACCAGAGTAGCTGTTACGATTATTAACAAACTAGTGGTGACTTAATTTTGCTATTAGTTAATTGCCAGCTATGCCAATAGATGGCTACAGATGTTAATAACATCGCGCAAGTGTTGAGATTTTTCGATTTATACATTCGATATGCCAATGTCTATAGATTTTCTTCTCTACAAATAGTATGAATGTCAATTTGCAGGCAACGATGAGCTGACGCAGTCGCGTCTGGAAGTGAGCACGCTGCTGGCGGCCGGCGACAAGACGCACTCGCAGCTGCTCGAGCTGATGCCGGAGCGGTCCGGCAACGCGCACACCAGGAACTTCGAGAGCGTGCTCAAAGAGGTATCTTACTTACTCCGATGAATTAACCATCCAAAATGAGTCTTGGCCTCCGATACGAGATTTCGCCAATTGCAAGCAGGAGATTGGCGACAAGCTGCACATGACCGAGACAAAGAGGTACCTACCAGTTTGAAATTGACCTCGTTCACCACTTCCGAGTTAAGTGTCAAGTAATTTACTTGTCAATTATAGCAATATATGAGCAATAGCTCATCAGAGATAAGATGTGTATTTTTAGAAAACCGTGGAAATGCACTCAGCTAATCAGTGATAATTTGTGCTCACCATAATAATTTGTATTATTTTTGCCTTTTAAAAGGCTTTTGGATCTTACGACGTTAATTCAAACACCAATTACAAAATTTCTAAACAAAATGTTTTAAATTTCCACAGGTTTCCACATACCGACCGCCGCCCAAGGGCTCGGAGAACCTGGAGCAGGGGCTGTTCGTGCCGAAGCCCATCGTGTGGGAGCAGTACTACGACCCGCTGCACGTGCTGAGGAGGGCCGTGCACCGGAGGGACTTCCACGCCTCTATGGAGAGGTTCACCACATAGTGAGTAGCGATGGTTCAACATTTGTAAAATATTAATTAAATCCAATAGAGATACATTTTATTAATAGGATATTTGAATTTTTTTTTGTATGTGTTTAATCAAAGGATCCCTCAATTTAAGAAACATCGTTGGAAGAATTACTTGATTCTCATTTGAATTACCTGAGATATCACAACTTTAAGAGCTAATATGCAAGCCCAAAAACTACCCAATGGCTACTGAAGAGTGACGTCACACCTAAGTTAGTGTAAAATGTATAGATAGTTCAATGATATAATTATTTATTATTTTAATGATATATCCATAAAGTATCAATCTTTTTTACTATATCGAGATTAGTGAAATAGGTACCCTATTGGTCTGAAGCGGTTTAAACTTTAGTCTATCTATAGAATATCCCTAGGTAGTGTTTATCTGTAAACTTGAGTTGGATTCAATATTCATGTTGACGGTGAAGTGCCAATACCTACTATCTATCAAAGGTTTTTCGAGAAAATGACTTAATATGCCAATGACATTGAGGTCGAATTCTTATGTTAATTCATTTTTTTGATATTAACACACAACTGACGATGTGTATTTTTAGAAATTTAATTATTTGTATATCTTACTATCCGGTGAGCTATGTCGATAACTTTGGTTCTCTGCCGGATCTCCTCGTTTCGGATTCGATCACGCAAAGACACGCCGAGCATAGCTCTTTCCATAGTCCGCTGAGCGACTTTAAACTTGTAGACTAGCCGTGCTGTTAGTGTCCACGTTTCGGCCCCGTATGTCATGACGGATAGGACGCACTGACGCGCAGTCGGCTGGCCATATTTCTGACGTTATTACTGAGGAGTACATAAAGAATTTAACCCGGTTAAATATTGTATAAAACTAGGTTAACTTATCTTTACATACATGTGGTATGTGTGATCGGTAGATGCATGATATGGAACGTGTAAGAGAACGATGTTTGAATTAGGATGACGTGTGAGAGTGAGAGGGAAGATGAATGGCCGCGGACGACGAAAGACGTGAAGAAGAGAGTTAATAATTTAAATACAAGAAGATATACTTAGAGCGTGGTTTCTTTGCCCCACCATCCTACATACATCATATCAGAGACACATCCAGAGAGCATACCCAAAACTTTTATTGTATTGTGCCAGTGTCCGCGAGAAGCAGAAGTCGTCTGGATCCAGCAGCAGCGGCGGCGGCGGCGCGGGCGCAGGCGAGGCGGGCGGCGCGCTGTGGCCGCCGCTGCGCGCGCCGCCGCCCGCGCCGCCCGCGCAGGGGGACCCCCGCGCGCTCTGCGCCTCAGGTGAGTAGACTATACTGCCAGTAGCCTGCAGTGTGTCAGTGTCCAGCAGCGGCGGCGGCGGCGGCGCGGGCGCAGGCGAGGCGGGCGGCGCGCTGTGGCCGCCGCTGCGCGCGCCGCCGCCCGCGCCGCCCGCGCAGGGGGACCCCCGCGCGCTCTGCGCCTCAGGTGAGTAGACTATACTGCCAGTAGCCTGCAGTGTGTCAGTGTCCAGCAGCGGCGGCGGCGGCGGCGCGGGCGCAGGCGAGGCGGGCGGCGCGCTGTGGCCGCCGCTGCGCGCGCCGCCGCCCGCGCCGCCCGCGCAGGGGGACCCCCGCGCGCTCTGCGCCTCAGGTGAGTAGACTATACTGCCAGTAGCCTTCAGTGTGTCAGAATAATTTCACACAACATCTCATACATTTATTTGATTCCGTACTATGTAGCTTAAGCACTTGTGTTATAGATATCAGTCATTCACAATTTTGAACAAGTTCTCGGAAATCTTTTCCAATTTCATCAAATTTGTCAACTTCTCATACACAATGATCAAGTTACGTGACCGATTTTGTATGAAGAGTTGCATTATTTTTATGTGAATTTCTAAAAGTCAGAAGAACTGGTAGAACGCTTGTCTAAGTTCGTTCGTTTCGTTTGCAGGCGTACTGCACGGCGCGCTGCTGTGCGTGTTGCACCGCGGCGTGCACCGGCGAGGGGGCGCGGGGGCGGGAGCGGGGGCCGGCGCGGGGGCTCCGCCCCATGCGCCCCCCGACCACGTGCTGGCGCTGTGCGTGTACCTGCTGCGCGTGGCCGCCCACCTGGCCGCCGAGCGACAGGCGCGGCACGCCAACACCGTGAGTACACACACACTACCGACCACGTGAGCACGTGACACGGCCGTGAGCATGGTTACTTGTCAAATTTACGGTTTTTTTTTAAATACTATCGTTGTATTGCAGCATGACGTGTGCGTGGCGGAGAGCGAGGCGGGCCCGCGCGTGTCGGGCGTGCCGCTGCTGGGCGCGTTCGCCGGCGCGGCCGTGTGCGACAACGCGCGCACGCTCGTGCACAGCGTGCCGCCCACCGCGCGCGCCGGCGACCGGCAGCAGGCGAGGCACCCCGCGCGCTGAGGACTTTCTCGCCGATCTCCTTGCTTAGGAAGATGACGTCGAGCGCCTCGTCGATGAGCGCGCACGCCGGCGCCGCGAGCGCAAGAAGCGCGAGGAGCGTGCGCGCGCGTCGGTCGGCCATGGCGGAGGACGCGGACTGCGCCCGCCGCATCGAGGGTCGCGGGGTGCCCCGCTACACTATTCAAATTACCACTTTCTATTGCCAAATTCTTGGTAAATGCCTCGGCTGAGTTGTTGTCATTTGTTTATTACTAACTCTTAGATATACTTCTGTGTACCGATACAACCGACTAAACCAGTTTAAAGGTTGTGGTGTCTACAGAGACCGATTCCGTACAACTGTCCCGACTGGTTCGACGTGTTTTGCACTTGTAAAGCTTTGTGTTTACGTGTTCACAATATTTAACAAGAATGTATTATGAACTCGCTATAAGAAGAGTAAATATTTTTACATGTACGACATGATTTTATTTAAAGTGAATACATTTTGCCAAAAGTTACCCATAAATTTGTAAAATGGTAGTAACTGGCAACACTGAGAGTCAGCCCTCACTATACGTCCCCTTCTTTTATAAACAGAACTTTATTGTTTGAATGCTTTCAATTTCGTTACATCCGCACCCATTTTTTCTCGTCTTTGTTGATAAAATGTCCTAAAGGGTTTAGCATAATAATGGATGACCGCACTAATATTTATAACGATACCTCTCAGTTTTTATGTAATATGGAAGAGAATACCTGTACGGGCCTTTGTCGTGATGTAGCCGTGTTGTTATAGGTGCATAATTATTATGGCTAACGATGTGGATACAATTGTTTGATGACGTTATTAAATTGTTACCTATCTTTATACCCACGACTGATCAAATTTATTCCAGATATTATTATAATATTGACCAGATAATGTCATTATTTTAATAATATCTGAAATGAATTGTACAAAATATGTAACACTTACGAAATGATTAAAGCTTGTTGCGTAAAATAATAAGATTAATTGTTATTACAAGAGAATTATTAGTTAGTTAAGTAACTTCGTGTTAACACATTTTTAAAGGTCAATGAACTAAGGCAATATCCTGCCTTTGAGAAACATCTAAATTGTTTACGTTAATACGATAAGCCCCACATGTGGTTAAAATTTTAGCGCTTTATAAGTTTTATAAATCGTTTTGTCGTATTGTATCGTACAATCGTGTATTATTTTATTAAATTCTTGTGACGGTAAAATAGACAAGGTTTTTTCTAATAAAATTAAATAAAATAAAACATATGTGGAAGTTGAGGGAGGATCTCAGTCCCAAACAAATAATAAATATACTTTCTTTCGAGATAGGCAAGCAGTTGAAATGTAGCATAGCAGTGATCACAATAGATCGAATGGCCGCATTGATACTAGTCTGAAAAGAAGCTGCCCGATACAATAGGGAGTCAAAGAGTGTCTTGAATATTTCCGTTCCATTGCATTTGAATACAATTAAATGTTTTGTAACATACAATATGTTTATCCCACAGAGTCTATTCTACGAGATCCTGGCCGGCGTGTGGGTGCGCAACGGTCTCCAGATCAAGGGGCAGGCGATGACGTACATCCAGGCGAACTTCTGCAACTCGATGGTGGACATGGACATCTACTGGCTGCAGGTCTGCGCGGCGCACCTGCCCGCCGACCAGTTCATCGACATGTGTATTGACATGTGAGTTTACCGTCCCAGTTGATATTATTGTGGCTAGAGCAGCGACGGTCAAGGAGCAGCAGGCGACTTACATTCAGGCGAACTTCTGCAACTTTAATTGAAGGAGAGCCACGCTTCGGCACGAATAGAGTGATTGGTATCACTCCATTCGTGCCTCACAGAAAATCGGCGTCAAGCAGCCCCTGTGCTGTGTTTTGCCGAGTCAGTGAGAGTACCGGAGGCCCACCCGGGAGGGGGGGGGGGGGGGGAAGGAGATAAAATGTTGGCAGCGCACTTGTAACTCCACTAGTGTTGCAGGTCGTATGTGAAAACACTGTAATATGATATGATTGTCATCAGGTTCGGAGTCCGGGAGTGGCTGAGCATGCTCCCGATGTCCCCCGTGCAGGCCGCCGAGCAAGACGCCATGGTGGAGGGGCTGCTCACCTTCCTCGCCATACTCGTCTCTTCGAGAACTAACCTTGGTAAGAAACTGAGTAAGGATGGCTGGTTGACCAGTCCATATAGTACTTCTAAAGCTTCGATCATACAAACCTACTAGATACAGCGTGAACGCGCTTAAAGATTCTTTGGTATTTTTGGAATTTAAAACCAATTAGTATGGATTTGGGTAGAAAATAATATATAGCGATGGCATTATCCAAATATCTATAGCTGTGAATTGCCAATGACAACAGTGTCACTATCTATTACTTTTTCAAACAATTTAGTTATAATTAAATAATTTAACGGGATTGTGTATTATACAATTGAAATTATAAATCTCAAATTCTGCCGTTTGTTGATGTGGACGAAAAATTAACCAGAGTAGCTGTTAAGATTATATGATCAACTAGTGGTGACTTATAGATTCCTAGCTATGCCAACAGATGGCGAAAGATGTTAATTACATCGCGCAAGTGTTTAGATTTTTCGATTTATACTTTCGATTTGCCATTGTCTATAGATTTTCTTCTCTACAAATAGTATTAATGTCGATTGCAGGCAACGATGAGCTGACACAGTCGCGTCTGGAAGTGAGCACGCTGCTGGCGGCCGGCGACAAGACGCACTCGCAGCTGCTCGAGCTCATGCCGGAGCGGTCCGGCAACGCGCACACGAGGAACTTCGAGAGCGTGCTCAAAGAGGTATCTTACTTACTTACTTACTCCGATGACTCAACCATACAAAATGAGTCTTGGCCTCCGATACGAGATTTCGCCAATTGCAAGCAGGAGATTGGCGACAAGCTGCACAAGACCGAGTCAAAGAGGTATCTACCAGTAGGAGATTGACTTCTTACTGTTAACCTAATCAGTGATAATTTGTATTCAACCCTACTGGCCCGCCTTCACTTCATTCTGGGACATTAGACTGAACCAATAGATAGCGGTGTGCGTTGCGTTAATACATACACCATTTACAGAATAGGCTATTTGACAGGTTTTTAAAATCCATTTTATATTAAGTAGTAGAGTCTAATGAACCCAGTAAAAGTTGTAGTAGTAAAAGTCTAGTATATATTAGCTGAAAAATATCAAATTAAATATTCAATATTTACCTAGTGTGCCAAAACGCTACTTTGACAATATGGCGGTCGGTGACGTCACTTGCCTGTAAACGTAGTGATCTTTGGTATTATCTGTGACAGCTGGCATATTTGTTTGTTGTAAACAAAAAACGAAACTACGAAGTTTACAAGCAGGTGACGTCATGATAAATTCAGGAGCGTTTTGTGTCACGTGATAAACGTTTAAAAATTGCTGTTTTTATTTACAGATTTTTAAATAAATAAATTATTATTTTTAACTTACGTTACTAAATAATCATTTTTTAACTCTTAATATATACTTAACAGTAATTGACACTTTAATTTTCGCATTGTCAAAGAGCCTATTTCTAAACTTGAAATATATAAAAATTTCACAGGTCTCCACATACCGACCGCCGCCCAAGGGCTCGGAGAACCTGGAGCAGGGGCTGTTCGTGCCGAAGCCCATCGTGTGGGAGCAGTACTACGACCCGCTGCACGTGCTGAGGCGGGCCGTGCACCGGAGGGACTTCCACGCCTCGATGGAGAGGTTCACCACATAGTGAGTAGCGATGGTTCAACATTTTAATAATAGGATATTTGATTTTTTTTTGTATGCGTTTAATCAAAGGATCCCTCAATTTAAGAAACATCGTTGAAAGAATTACTTGATTCTCATTTGAATTATCTGAGATATCACAACTTTAAAAGCTAATATGTGGTAATGCGGTTATGTCGATATAATAAGTGGACTGTATAGGAATGATTTTTTTTGCGGGAGAAAAGTATAAGGGAAGATTTGCGAGAACTGCGAGACTCACCCTGATCTGCTGAATATCCTGCCTCAGGATAGGTCTCCAAGCGGCGAGCTGGCGGTTATGGCGGGCAGCAATCCAAGCCCGCGTGGTGCACCACACACAATTGTCCTGTTTTGTGGTCGGCCGACCGCGAATAATACCACACAGCCTAGTAGTAGCACTAAGGACACTTTTTCACGGTTGTTTGTTGAGAACGCACCGTTCAAAACATTATTTTATGAATTAATTTATAGCGGGCGCGACGCCATCGTTTAGCGGAGGATTTGAACTCATCGTCCAATCACAGGCGATCCTCGGCGTTGGAGTCACGTGATGATTCGTGTCTCGCTTCTCTGTCTCGCAGTATAGGATTGGACGGGGACAGAAATATGGGATATGGGAAGAAATGTTTGACTTGCGGAAACGGAAATGGCGCGAACATCCTCCCGGCCTTGATAATACGTGGTATTATCAAAAGAAAGCGGTTAAACAGAAAAGAAAATAATTAACATACTATAGGACACTTATTTCTTATAATTACTTAACTTATTATTATTATTCTTAATAACGAACTATTTTATTGCGAAGGCAATGGACACAATTTGACAATAGGTCGTTTGAACGTACTAGATGCAATTTTAATCAAAGCGACGCGCACTCTACCATCTTTACCCGGATAAACCTCTTGTACAATGCCCAAAGGCCAGCGGAGCGGGGGAACATCATCCTGATGTATCAATACGACCGTACCTGTTTTAATGTTATCCGTATCAGTAAGCCACTTCTGCCTTACTTGTAAAGTGTGAAGATACTCTAAGCGCCATCTCTTCCAGTAACTACGCACCATTTGATCGAGTAGTTCTTTCCTAGAGCGTAGATTCTTAGTCTCCTCAGAGATAGGCGCGGTAGGTAGGTATGTCAATGGAGAAGCCATTATAAAATGCGCGGGAGTAAGAGGCTCGGGATGCGGGTCCTCTGATAACATACAAAGCGGTCTAGAATTTAAAATTGTTTCGACTTGTGTCAAAACTGTTAACAGTTCTTCATAGGTTAGCATCTGAGAACCAATAACGCGGTATAAATGAAGTTTCATACTTTTAATATTAGACTCCCATGCTCCCCCAAAATGTGGAGCACGAGGCGGGATCATATGCCATTCGATACGATGGTCAGTAAGCAACTCGTTTATCTGAGACTTAGCGCCCACAAAGTTCGTCCCATTATCTGAATATATGTGTGTAACAGGGCCACGTCTAGAAATAAAGCGTTTGAACGCTGAGATAAATGCTTCAGATGATAGGTCGGAAGCTAGTTCGATATGAACTGCTTTGGTGACTAAGCAGATAAACAAACAGATATAAGCCTTCTGACTTCTTTGACCACGGCGTCTACATAAGGTAATATTTATTGGACCGGCGTAATCGACACCGGTATGAACGAATGCTTTGGTTTCGTTCACGCGGTAAGATGGAAGATCGGCCATTTTAGTATTAAGGTGCGATGGAGAATTTTTAAAACACGAATTGCATGCATGAATTCGTTGTCTAATTACATTTCTTGACGATAAGATCCAATATTTTTGGCGCAATAAGGAACTTAAAACATTGGCACCAGTGTGGCAATGCATGCGGTGATAATAGTCGATCAACAGATGAGTAACGTGATCATGTTTAGGTAACAACGCGGGATGTTGAGCTTCGTATGGTAAGTTACTATTAGAAAGTCTACCTCCTACTCTTACAATTCCGTGATCGTCGATGAACAAATCTAATTTTCTAAGCGGTGAAGGAATAACCTTATTAGTTTTTATATCATGAAATAATTGAGAAAAATGAAAAGCCTGTACTGCTTTAATCAAATATCTTTCAGCTATTATGAGCTGAGACGCTAATATTCGGTCACTGCGTGATAATAGTTTAGCAAACATCAGAATGTATGCAATAATGCGGATAATTTTATTCCAGGATGAAAACTTCTGCGACAAATCATAAAGCAAATTAGCTGCGGTTTTATCAGTTGAGCTTACAAACGTTTTGCTCTTGTATTCAGGCAACGTCTCACAAGCTTCTGGGACGAACGCTGTGATCGGCCAGTTTGCTACTGGGGCACAAAGCCACGAAGGGCCGTGCCACCAGAGCGGATGAGAGAGTAACTGTTCTGGCAACAGACCTCGTGAAAGACAATCACTGGGATTATCTGCCCCACTGACATGATAAAAATGACGCGGATCGAGATTTTCTTGACATTTGGCGACGCGGTTACTGACATAAATGTCCCATCTATGCGGAGAAGAATTAATCCAGAAAGCGCTATTTTAGAATCTGAAAACGCGAATACATTATCAATCTTTATACGAGCACTATACGTTTCTTTAACCAGACGCACGAGCTTTGACATGAGGACTGCGGCGCATAATTCCAATCTAGCTAACGAGACTACCTTGACGGGGGCCACTTTAGATTTGGCGCAACATAAGTTAACCTGAACATTCCCGTCGCCGTCCGTGACGTGTAGGTATACAACGCAACCGTATGCCTTCATGCTTGCGTCTGCGAACGCTACAATGTTGGTAGTGCAACCAGTGGTGACACCTAGATGACGCGGAATTTTACATGCAGAAAGAAGCGGTAATTGGTTGTTAAAACCTTGAAATGATGAGCATATAGAAGCGGGTAAGGGATCGTCCCAACCAATTTTAAGCAACCATAGCTCTTTAATGAGAAGCTTGGCAAATAATATTACCGGAGCGGCGAATCCAAGTATATCCCATAAGCGGGCGATGCATGATAGAATGGTCCTTTTGGTAAACGTTTCGTTTACAGGAGACGTTGAAAAGGTAAATATATCCTGCGCGGGTAACCATTTAAGACCTAACACCTTCATATTTTCGCTATCCGAAAACTCTATAGCGGCGCGTTTGGACGGAGGCACAGCTTCTAATAACTCAGGTGAGTTACTGGCCCATTTGGTCAAACAAAACCCACCGGTTTCAAATAAGTCAATGAGTTCGCGTGAAAGAGATTTTCCCTCGTCCACTGTAGGAACAGAAGTGGTTAAATCGTCCATGTACAGTTCGTGAGACGCCACTTCAGCGGCGCGCGGGAAGCGATCGCGCTCGTCCATTGCAAGCTGTCGCACAGTGCGCATAGCTAGAAAAGGACTGCACTTTAAACCGAACGCGACTCGATTGAATTGAAACTCGAGTATAGGTTGTGCGGGGTCAAAACGGAATAAAATCTTTTGATATTTGTGGTGCTCCGGTCGCAGAAGAATCCGGAGATACATTTGTTTATGTCTGCCACCAACGCGATAGCAAACAAGCGGAAATTAAGCAAAAGAACAAAAATATCAGCCTGCAGGTTCGGCCCTGTATGAAGAATATCATTTAGTGAAACGTCGTTATGACATTTAGCACTAGCGTCAAGGACAACACGAACCTTCGTAGAAGATTTATCGTGGCGAACGACAGCGTGATGCGGAATGAAGTATCCCTGAGAATAATCCTCGCTGTTCGGCGGGACCTCGGACAAGTAGCCGTTATCTATATGTTCTTGTATAACTTCGTTATAACTGGCCCTTAACTCAGGGTCCTGAAGTTTACGTTCCAATGAGAGCAGCCGGCGAACCGCCAGGGAGCGGGAGTCCCCTAGTTCGGACGGATCGCGACAAAAAGGTAAAGCGGTACAATAACGTCCTGTCTCGTCACGTGATACAGTAGCGGAGTAAATGTCTTCGCATTGGCTATCCTCTGGGCTAAGAAACCCCTTGGGAGGCAATTCTTCCATCTCCCAAAATTTAGTCAATGTTTTATTTAGATGAAGTTCATCGTATCGATCGCGCATCTCTACGCCACTAGAACACGTGAAGAAAGTAGCGGAATTTTGTAATTTACATGCGGTGTTATTTTTATTAAAATTACTAATAGGAGCGTCACCCATTAGAACATAACCGAATACGGTTTCAATAGCGGATGGAGCGGGAGGCGCGACAACCCGGCCGCCCAACAACAAGTGCGGGAACAGCTGTGCACCGAGTATCAACTCAACCTCACCGGGAATGTGCCAATAAGGATCAGCGAGCGGTAAATCCACCAAATGTTGCACTATCGAAGTGTCAACATATTCGGAAGGCATACGGTCGGTTATATTATCAACGACCAAAGCGGTAATGCTATACGAACATTTTTTATCTTTCGTGGTCACAAGCAGCTGTACGTAACCATGAACAGTCTGTGAAGCAGATCCGATACCCTTAATAAAGGAATTTGAAAGCGATATAGGTTTTAATTTGAGCTGTTCACAACATGCGGAAGTAATCAAGTTATTTTGCGAAGCGTTATCAATTAAACATCTAACAGAAGTATTATGTTTATCATTATTTAAAATATTTACTTGAGCGGTCGAAAGAAGTACAGTAGTACGCGGCGAGTCTATTGTACAAAGCGGCGGAGTTTCGTCGGAACGAGCGCATAGCGACACCCGTGGCGCTGGCGACAGGTTAGCGGGAGCGAAAGGCGGCGAGTGCGAGCGAGACGGCGACGTCGCAGTGGAGGCCGTGGCAGCGCCCGAAGCGGGAGTCGAACGCACGAGCTGCGCGGTCGCGCGCGGGTTCGATGTCGTCGCTTGTTGTTGCACTGATGGTGCGTTATTATTATTGTCTAAATGTAACAAAGTATGATGGGCCTTTTTACAAGACTTGCATGTATAAGTGGAGTTACAATATAAAGCGGTATGAGATAAACTAAGGCAATTTATGCATCCTCGTTTGGATTTAATGAAATCGAAACGACCTTTGGCGGGAAGCGATTTAAATGCGGGACACTTATATAATTGCTGATGATCAGACTTGTTACACATGCTACAAGACTCAACACCCTTGCCGTCACTCGTAACAAACGTTTGTGATTGGTAGGTATTACGCGCGCGGTTTGGTTTCGCACTGTTGCGAGTAAGGTGCGGTTCACACTGGTGGTGAGATGATGACGAAACGGAACGATCTAATATTTTTACTTGACTCTTAATGAAGTCAATTAAATCCTTATAAGAAGGAATTTCCTTATCTCTGATAAAAGTTTCAAAGGCATGAGCGGTAGCAGAATCGAGTTTACGCATTGCAATATTTAACAAAATGAAATCTTTTAAATCTTCAAGTTTTAACTGCTCTAAAGCGGAAACAGCGGCGTCAAAGTTTTCAACAAAAGTATTTAATGACGAAGAACTATTAGTCGCGGGTTTGATATTAAAAAGTATAGACATGTAATGAGATCCTAAAGCTCTTTTATCTTGGTACTTTTTGACTAAACTTTCCCAAATAGATGAGTAATTTTCGCCTGATGGAATGATACCCGCGATTATTTTTAATGCGGGACCCGTCAACTTTCCTATCAAATATTGGATCCGTTGAGAATCAGTTAAGGATTCGTTCAAATGAATATTTACTTTAAAAGACTCATAAAATATGGGCCAATTTTCCATCTTTCCATCAAAAAGACGGAATATTTATTGGCGGTAATTTAATTTGTGTGGACGCGCCTTTATTTTCGCAAGCGCGGTTTTGTTGAGACGAATTATTCTCAAGAATACGGGAACGCGCTCTTTGAATCCTTGCGTACACATCCTCAAACGCATTAAGCGGCTCGTAATTAATCACAAACTTAGGGTTCTTATCGTATTCTAGTTCGTTAATGAAGTCTAGATTCGACATGAATTCCTGACGGATGACCGGTAACGTTTCGGTTTCCGCCATGAACGATTCCGTGGAACGGAGATCGGCGGTAGATAATGATATTTTCTTTGCTAAATCATTGAGACTAGTCAAGCGAGCGAATATTGCATTATTTTTAGCTTGTAATATTGCTATTTTAGCTGCCATTTTGAACAAATAATGCGTAGGTACAAGAGAAAAATGGGTTATTTAGCGGTTATAATAGATACGTAGGTACTACACGACAAGTTATAGTATACCTACCAATACTGATAATCACAAAATATCGATGTAGGTTATCTTTATTTTTGCGTAAATACCAGAGGTTTGATGCGGTTTAAATATGGTAGAATGCGGTGTGAAATTAGGTAAATAAATGCCCTTATTTAGGTACGCGGTAAACTATATTTTATCACGATTAGCGTATGAAAATAATAGTCTTAAGTATGTAATTATTTCGGAAATCAGTGAATACCTAGATAAATAGGAAACACAAGCGGTAAGAGAAAACGGGATTTGAAAACAAAACACAATCTGTGCGTGCGGTAACAAGATGGCGATTGGAAAATTTTACGTGCCAAATATCTGAGTTTTACAATTGGTATGAAATAAGCGGGTTGAATACGTGTTGAAACTATTGGAGTTTTAACACCATTTAGGTATGAAATAAGCGGGTGAAATACGTGTAAACTATGAGAGTTTAACACCAAATTACGGTAACAATTATCCGGAACGAAGTCAGACCAAAATAGTGGTAATGCGGTTATGTCGATATAATAAGTGGACTGTATAGGAATGATTTTTTTTGCGGGAGAAAAGTATAAGGGAAGATTTGCGAGAACTGCGAGACTCACCCTGATCTGCTGAATATCCTGCCTCAGGATAGGTCTCCAAGCGGCGAGCTGGCGGTTATGGCGGGCAGCAATCCAAGCCCGCGTGGTGCACCACACACAATTGTCCTGTTTTGTGGTCGGCCGACCGCGAATAATACCACACAGCCTAGTAGTAGCACTAAGGACACTTTTTCACGGTTGTTTGTTGAGAACGCACCGTTCAAAACATTATTTTATGAATTAATTTATAGCGGGCGCGACGCCATCGTTTAGCGGAGGATTTGAACTCATCGTCCAATCACAGGCGATCCTCGGCGTTGGAGTCACGTGATGATTCGTGTCTCGCTTCTCTGTCTCGCAGTATAGGATTGGACGGGGACAGAAATATGGGATATGGGAAGAAATGTTTGACTTGCGGAAACGGAAATGGCGCGAACAATATGCAAGCCCAAAAACTACCCAATGGCTACTGAAGAGTGACGTCACACCTAAGTTGGTGTAAAATGTATGGATAGTTTTTAATGATATATTGATAAAGTATCAATCTTTTTTACTATATCGAGAGTAGTGTAATAGGTTCCCTATTGGTCTGGAGCGGTTTAAACTTTAGTCTATCCCTAGAATATCCCTAAGTAGTGTTTATCTGTAAACTTGAGTTGGATTCAATATTCATGTTGACGGTGAAGTGCCAATACCTACTATCTATAAAAGGTTTTTCGAGAAAATGACTTAATATGCCAATGACATTGAGGTCGAATTCTTATGTTAATTCATTTTTTGATATTAACACACAACTGACGATGTGTATTTTTAGAAATTTAATTATTTGTATATCTTACTATCCGGTGAGCTATGTCGATAACTTTGGTTCTCTGCCGGATCTCCTCGTTTCGGATTCGATCACGCAGAGAAACGCCGAGCATAGCTCTTTCCATAGTCCGCTGAGCGACTTTAAACTTGTAGACTAGCCGTGCTGTTAGTGTCCACGTTTCGGTCCCGTATGTCATGACGGATAGGACGCACTGACGCCCTGAAGTGGCAGTGGGCTGGCCATATTTCTGACGTTATTACTGAGGAGTACATAAAGAATACATTGGTTAAATCCATACTTAATATTATAAATGCGAAAGTAACTCTGTCTGTCTGTTACTCTTTCACGCCAAAACTACTCAACGGATTTAAATGAAATTTGGTATACAGATAATCTAGACCCTGAGAAAGGACATAGGCTACTTTTTATTGCGAAAAGGGGGCTGTAAGGGGTTGAAAGGGGGGTAAAAAGTTACTTTTCCACGCGGACGGAGTCGCGGGCGGCCGCTAGTACATCATATCAGAGACACATTTAGAGAGCATACCCAAAACTTTTATTGTATTGTGCCAGTGTCCGCGAAAAGCAGAAGACGTCTGGATCCAGCAGCGGCGGGCGGCGGCGGCGCGGGCGCAGGCGAGGCGGGCGGCGCGCTGTGGCCGCCGCTGCGCGCGCCGCCGCCCGCGCCGCCCGCGCAGGGGGACCCCCGCGCGCTCTGCGCCTCAGGTGAGTAGACTATACTGCCAGTAGCCTTCAGTGTGTCAGTGTCCAGCAGCGGCGGCGGCGGCGGCGCGGGGCGCAGGCGAGGCGGGCGGCGCGCTGTGGCCGCCGCTGCGCGCGCCGCCGCCCGCGCCGCCCGCGCAGGGGGACCCCCGCGCGCTCTGCGCCTCAGGTGAGTAGACTATACTGCCAGTAGCCTTCAGTGTGTCAGAACAGTTTCACACAACATCTCATACTTGCATTTATTTGATTCCGTACTAAGTAGCTTAAGGCGTGTCGCACACACACTCAAGAGTCGAGGCGGAAGCGTTCAAGAGGCGCACCGCCTCTGACTTTTCTATACAATCAAATATGTCAACGCACACTGCCAGAGTCGCGGCGCAGTCGGGGCGCAGTCGAGGCGGCGGAGGTGCAGGGTCGAGTCGGCGACGCGGCGGGGGCGCACGGCACGCCGCCGCCCCGACTCCGCTGCCATTTTTTCATCCATTCCATCCATTTCCATATTGAATGGGTGTAAACGATGCTCTGCACCTCCGCCTCGACTCTTATATCACACCACCGCCTCGACTGTGCCTCGACTCCGCCTCGACTCTGGCAGTGTGCTACCCGCCTAAGCACTTGTGTCATAGATATTAGTCATTCACAATCATTTTGAACAAGTTTTCGGAAATCTTTTCCAATTTCATAAAATTTGTCAACTTCCCATACACAATGATCATGTTACGTGACCGATTTTGTATGAAAAGTTGCATTATTTTTATGTAAATTTCCAAATGTCAAAAGAACTGGTAGAACGATTGTCTAAGTTTCGATTCGTTTCGTTTGCAGGCGTGCTGCACGGCGCGCTGCTGTGCGTGCTGCACCGCGGCGTGCACCGGCGCGGGGGCGCGGGGGCGGGGGCGGGGCCCGGCGCGGGGGCGCCGCCCCATGCGCCCCCCGACCACGTGCTGGCGCTGTGCGTGTACCTGCTGCGCGTGGCCGCCCACCTGGCCGCCGAGCGACAGGCGCGGCACGCCAACACCGTGAGTACACACACATTACCGATCACGTGAGCACTGAGACGGCCGTGAGCATATTTATTTTACTTGTCAAATTTACAGTTTTTTTTTTAAATACTGTTGTCGTGTTGCAGCACGACGTATGCGTAGCGGAGAGCGAGGCGGGCCCGCGCGTGTCGGGCGTGCCGCTGCTGGGCGCGTTCGCCGGCGCGGCCGTGTGCGACAACGCGCGCACGCTCGTGCACAGCGTGCCGCCCACCGCGCGCGCCGGCGACCGGCAGCAGGCGAGGCACCCCGCCGCGCACCACCCCGCGCACTACCACTCCGACAGTGAGTCGACACCCGCATCGTTAGCATAGACACGGCCGTGTGCGACACGCGCGCACGCTCGTGCACAGCGTGCCGCCCACCGCGCGCGCCGGCGACCGGCAGCAGGCGAGGCACCCGCCGCGCACCACCCCGCGCACTACCACTCCGACAGTGAGTCGACACCCGCATCGTTAGCATAGACACGGCCGTGTGCGACACGCGCGCACGCTCGTGCACAGCGTGCGCATCATAAGCATTTCAACCAATAGAAGCCCGTTGCCAGACATAGGCCAATAAAAAAAATTAAGAGCTCCCTCTAGTGTACGTAAACAGAATTAAAATTGATCGCACAGACATAAGAAAGGATAGTATCGTAACGTGAGCGCCCGTCTACAAATTATACAAATAACGTATCCAAAATGTTTTTGAAGAAAATTGTACGATGCAATACGTCATTGAAGGTACTTCGTGCTAAGTAGTCGTCATTCCGTAGTTCATATAGAGCTATTAAAAAATTTGGGGCTTGTTTATCAAAAGAATATTTATCTCCTCCCAGGCGATACAGAATGGGAGCCATCAGAATCGGAGAACACAAGACTGCCCTCACTGACCAAGTCCGCCTCGCTGCCAGCCACCAGCACGGCGCTGGCGGTGCCGCCTAACTTACAGGTATGCACACTCATTCAGTCGTTCACTCACTCACTCAGTCGATCACTCACTCATTCAGTCATTCACTCACTCACTCAGTCGTTCACTCACTCACTCAGTCGTTCACTCACTCACTTGCTCCAACACCAAACAGTCTCACGTGTTTTTGTAATGGGTGCTGAAGAAGAATCGCGTGTAAAGAAACAGCTAGATGGCGTACTTTGGAACTGAGCTTAGAGAGTATATTATGTCAAGGAACTTTACAATGAATAATTGTTTTTCCCTCTCTTTTTAATATTCACATTTTGATTGCACCAGGTTGTACAAAGAGAAGATTCCGTGCCCGACGACCAATCGGATGCGGGAGGCGACGCGCCGCAAATGCGGGCTTTAGAGGTGAGTATTTATATTAAACTAGCTTTTGCCCGCGGCTTCGCTTGCACCCTCCACTTCCCTAAAATGGGAGGTTAGAAAGGGGCAAAATTATTCTCCATCCCTTCAACTTTCTCCACTTTAAAAAATCACGTCAATTCGTCGCTCCGTTTTGCCGTGAAAGAAAGACAAACTTACAGACAGACACACTTACCCATTTATAATATTAGCATGGATAAGTGATAATAAATTAGCAGAAGAGCAAACGGATCGCCTGGTACTAAACGATTGCCACTGCCCAGAGGCATCACACTGTCAAATTTCTTCAATTGATTCTCATTTTACTGTCATACACATTAGGTTGAATATCAATTGAGAAAAAATTACAGGTTGTGGTAATATGATCTGTCGCTGCTGTCCATAGGTAGGCGGGGTTGTTATTTATTTATTTATGCTAGTCACATGGTTATACAGTTGGTACAAACAATTTATGTCAGAACATTGATCACGTGACACCCTGCAAGGGCACTGCATTTTATACTTAGAGAGCGACACATACATAGGTAATATAGTAATAGAGATTTAATTGAGACCTTTTAATAGAGATTTGTTAACAAAACTTATAAACTTTTAGATCAACTTTCTGAATCTACGGTAAATTATGTAATATTAGCTACCTATTCATAAATTTTCTATTTGTGTATATTATTTATTTATTCATCGTCAAGGAATTCTTTTAAATTATATTATGCTTTATGTATTAGGTATTTTTTGAGTTCCTTTATGAATCGTATGAGTTGTGTGTATCTTTTGTCTGGTCTGATGTCATATTAACTGTGTGACGCAGGACGTATCGGACAGACAAGCGCTGGTGCTGCAGACGCTGCAAGACACGCTGATGGAGACGGAACCGCAGATGACTCTGGCCATTCCCCAGGTGGAGGCGCCGCCGCCGCCTATCGACTACGGTATGTATTCTATATCTATCTACACTTAAAAATAGGTATGTTCAATAGACAATGACAAAGGCTGAGGCGTTTCTACTGAAATCCACTAATAGAGGAAGGTTGTTGGTTGAGAAGCGCAGTTTTTATGCATTTCTATTGTTGGATTTAATTTTGTTCCGCTTCAGTGGAAACGCCTGTTATACTTGAAGCGAGAAATTATTCCGTTAACTTACGTACTAGATCGATTGATGTTTACCCATGCTTGTCTACGAGAGAAGAAACAAGAACACGATTTTGTGTTATACTTTATAAGAAAGCCCATACTATGCATGCTATGGTGCCCCGTTCAATATAATAAAAAAAAAAAAAATTGAGACAACATCACATACATTGTCCTGGCCCCAAACTAAGGTTTTCCCTTGTGCTATGGAAACCAGAAACAACGAAGGTACTACAAACACCCAGACCCAACACAAATATCTGTTTTATCAACAAACATTTGTGTTGGTGCGGGGATCGAACCCGCGACCCTTACGTCTCAACCGGCGCTCAAACCATTGCGCCAAACGGGTCGTCGACTATAACTTTGAAAGGAACTGGAACGAGTTTAGTTTTGGAGTTTTTCTTATATCGCATTTAGTAGAAAGGGAGTTGAAGTTAGATTTACAATCTTAGTTTGATAATGTAGTTATATTATTGTTGATTTGTAATATTATGGGATATATCGCAGAGGTTGGGTCATCGGATTGGTGCGTGAGCGTGGTGGCGCCGCTGGCCGCGCTGCCCGCGCCGCACGCCGCGCGCCGCCGCGACCCGCAGCCCTCCACCAGCACGCAGGTAACACACACGCACATACACCACATACACACACACAGCCGCGCTGCCCGCGCCGCACGCCGCGCGCCGCCGCGACCCGCAGCCCTCCACCAGCACGCAGGTAACACACACGCACATACACACACACGCACATACACACACACAGCCGCGCTGCCCGCGCCGCACGCCGCGCGCCGCCGCGACCCGCAGCCCTCCACCAGCACGCAGGTAACACACACGCACATACACACACACGCACATACACACACACAGCCGCGCTGCCCGCGCCGCACGCCGCGCGCCGCCGCGACCCGCAGCCCTCCACCAGCACGCAGGTAACACACACGCACATACACACACACGCACATACACACACACAGCCGCGCTGCCCGCGCCGCACGCCGCGCGCCGCCGCGACCCGCAGCCCTCCACCAGCACGCAGGTAACACACACGCACATACACACACACGCACATACACACACACAGCCGCGCTGCCCGCGCCGCACGCCGCGCGCCGCCGCGACCCGCAGCCCTCCACCAGCACGCAGGTAACACACACGCATACACACACACGCACATAACACACACAGCCGCGCTGCCCGCGCCGCACGCCGCGCGCCGCCGCGACCCGCAGCCCTCCACCAGCACGCAGGTAACACACACGCACATACACACACACGCACATACACACACACAGCCGCGCTGCCCGCGCCGCACGCCGCGCGCCCGCCGCGACCCGCAGCCCTCCACCAGCACGCAGGTAACACACACGCACATACACACACACGCACATACACACACACAGCCGCGCTGCCCGCGCCGCACGCCGCGCGCCGCCGCGACCCGCAGCCCTCCACCAGCACGCAGGTAACACACACGCACATACACACACACGCACATACACACACACGAGCTAACACACGCCCTCAGACACACACACTCGCACAGATGCGCTGCGCTGTGTTCGCAGAGTTATAGTGAAGATACCAAAGGCCCAGGGGAAAGTTTCTAGTTGGTTCTTCTTGATATGAAATGAAATGAAAATAGATTATTCAATTTAGGTCCATATAGAACACTTACGAATGTCATGTTTATGTTTACCACTGGTTCGGAATGTAGTTTTCTCTTTTCTTTTCAAATTAAAGTTTTACAAAATGTCACAATTAATAAAATAAAATAAAAATACAAATTTTGTGTAGATATCGATAGAAAATAGACATTCCGAATAAACGACAAAATTTTTTTGCACTGCAATGGTAGGACATCAGGCCTGAACTTTGCATTTAATAACCTGCTCGTCTGCTACCTATCACATATTAAAAAAAAATAACATCTTTTATGTAGACGTATTTCTAAGTTAATAAATTTATCTTTATTGGTAGTCATAAACCTTCTTTGTCGACCCAAACTGAACAAGATTTTTTTATTTGATTTGTATGCAACTGCTATCACATTTGACAGGTGCAAGTCCACAACCAAGCCGACGAGTCGATCCCGGTGAACGAGTCGATCATATCGCTGCTGATGAAGCTGCACTCGCAGCTGTCGGGCAGGCTCGACTCGTTCTCGCTCGAGGAGCCCGCGCCGGAGACCGACGAGCCTATCGGTGAGTGACGTAGGACTCATTACGATATAGGAGAAAGTTTGCCGTGTATACTATTAATAAAGAAATAAATTCTATAGACATCGACAAACCTCATATACAAACCGAAACAGCGTGATTGTGGACTAGACAGTGGAACTACTGTCCCGAAACTAAGTGAGGGCGGGCCACTATAATCTAATAAAATTAAAATGCTTGCTGGTTTTTCTCTTGGACGTTTTGAATATGCTCTTCATTTAAATTTAACACTGTTAAACTCTCCACGGGTCGGGTGTTGCAACGACGTAGCTCAAAAGACGCTAGTGTGGGGTGGGGTTACCATTAATGTATAAGTGGATATTTCCCCAGGTCTTGTACTAAAGTTGAATTACGATTTTAAAATTCGTCGAAAATCTATTTGATTCTCACTGTCAGTCATCTAACTGACTTTGTATTGCTTTTTATTTATATTGAGGACAATCAAGATGACCTCACTCCGCCTGATGGTAAGCGGCCGTGAGATCCCAAAGGTTGACAGGAAAAAACAAATATGTACCTATTAAGACTATCATCCTCACCGTGAGGGCCTGCTGAGATGCCGTTTCACGCCCCGCCTATAAAGCTCAGGATTGTTTTTGTTTCCCGTGGTACCATTTACCACCGCCCACTCTGTATTCACAATAGGCGCTTAGTCTAAGGTTATTTGTGTATCAGGTGACGGACCTTACTTCATCGGGCAAGTGCTGCGCGCGCTGGCCCGGCTGGACCCGCGCTGCGCCGCGTCCATCCAGCAGGTGCGCCACACGCTGGTGGCCCCAACCAGCGCGAGCGGCGGCGGAGCAGCGCGCCAGGTAACACCAGCGGTACACTCTGTCTCACTCGTGTGCAATAATGGTGGTAATACGCTGGTTTTTTTTATGTGATTAGGTAGCAGACGAGCAGGCGGATCACGTGATGGTAAGCAATTGCCGCCGCCCATGGACACCTGCAACACCATTAAAAAGTTGAAATTGGGCTCCGTAATATAATAGTAATCTTTTATTAGGGTTATTGACTATTTTTTATGTGTTTAATCAATTTAATTAAGAACATGCTGAAAAATTACTTAATTTTCATATTAGAATTACCTGAGATATCCCACTTTAAGATTTTGGACAAACCCAAAACGCTCTATACAAATGGCTACTGACGAGTGACGTCACACCATTAGTATCATGTGTGCGCGTCTAGTAAATTTTATTTGGTAGCTATATCAAATGTTTCGTTTAATCAACTGGTTTCATATATAGTTGGTGTATAGGTCGATTCACAAAGATGACCAAATGACGATCGTCTACGCTTAATATCTATGAAGTAAAAACTCAAGACAAAAAACATGGGCAATTAACATATAATGTTTTAGTCTAAGCCCTTGTATTGGGTCAAATTGAGAATGAGCCATTTCTTCATGAGATAACACGCGTAGACGATCGTCATTTGTGGTCATCTTTCGTGAATCGACCTATATGTATGGATGTTCAATGATATAATTACTTTTTTAAAATTTTATATTTAAAAAATAGACATGCCCATGAAACTTTGAATGGTCACAAAACGTTATATTTTGACTGAAAATGTTGTCTATTGGGCTCTTATTTACCAACTAGCGGCCGCCGCGACTTCGTCCGCGTGGAAAGTACTTTTTATACCCCCCTTTTTAACCCCTTACAACCCGCTCTTAAATATTATTATGTTGATAGCCTATAGCCTTCCTCGATAATGGACTATCCAACAAAAAAAGAATTATTCAAATCCGCACCAGTAGTTTCGGAGATTAGCGCGTTCACCAACAACAAACAAACAAACAAACAAACAAACAAACAAACAAACAACTCTTCAGCTTTATTATATTATTAGATATAGATATTTTGATAAAGTATCAATATTTTTTACTATATCGAGATTAGTCAAATACCCAATTGTCCCAACTATTTGGCAGGGAGCGACGCGAGAAGGAGGAGCGGTCGCGTCGCGCGCGCGAGCGCCAGGCGGCTCTCATGCGCGAGTTCGCGCGCCGCCAGCAGCAGTTCCTGTCGCACGTGCGACACGCCGACACCGCCATGGACTGGGACGTCGACGACACGCCCGAGCGACACTACGACTGCGTCATCTGCAACACCACCGCGCCCGCCACGCACCACGACCCCATCGGCCTGTGCGTGCTGCTGCAGTCCACGTCCGTGCTGGGTACGTGCGTGCCATACTGTATGATGTTCCCGGCCGACACCGCCGTGGACTGGGACGTCGACGACACGCCCGAGCGACACTACGACTGCGTCATCTGCAACACCACCGCGCCCGCCACGCACCACGACCCCATCGGCCTGTGCGTGCTGCTGCAGTCCACGTCCGTGCTGGGTACGTGCGTGCCATACTGTATGATGTTCCCGGCCGACACCGCCGTGGACTGGGACGTCGACGACACGCCCGAGCGACACTACGACTGCGTCATCTGCAACACCACCGCGCCCGCCACGCACCACGACCCCCATCGGCCTGTGCGTGCTGCTGCAGTCCACGTCCGTGCTGGGTACGTGCGTGCCATACTGTATGATGTTCCCGGCCGACCACCGCCGTGGACTGGGACGTCGACGACACGCCCGAGCGACACTACGACTGCGTCATCTGCAACACCACCGCGCCCGCCACGCACCACGACCCCATCGGCCTGTGCGTGCTGCTGCAGTCCACGTCCGTGCTGGGTACGTGCGTGCCATACTGTATGATGTTCCCGGCCGACACCGCCGTGGACTGGGACGTCGACGACACGCCCGAGCGACACTACGACTGCGTCATCTGCAACACCACCGCGCCCGCCACGCACCACGACCCCATCGGCCTGTGCGTGCTGCTGCAGTCCACGTCCGTGCTGGGTACGTGCGTGCCATACTGTATGATGTTCCCGGCCGACACCGCCGTGGACTGGGACGTCGACGACACGCCCGAGCGACACTACGACTGCGTCATCTGCAACACCACCGCGCCCGCCACGCCCCCACGGACACCCATCGGCCTGTGCGTGCTGCTGCAGTCCACGTCCGTGCTGGGTACGTGCGTGCCATACTGTATGATGTTCCCGGCCGACACCGCCGTGGACTGTGACGTCGACGACCCGCCCGAGCGACACTACGACTGCGTCATCTGCAACACCACGCGCCCGCCACGCACCACGACCCCATCGGCCTGTGCGTGCTGCTGCAGTCCACGTCCGTGTGGGTACGTGCCGTGCCATACTGTATGATGTTCCCCGGCCGGACACCGCCGTGGACTGGGGGACGTCGACGACACGCCCGAGCGGACACTACGACTGCGTCATCTGCAACACCACCGCGCCCGCCACGCACCACGACCCCATCGGCCTGTGCGTGCTGCTGCAGTCCACGTCCGTGCTGGGTACGTGCGTGCCATCTAACGGAGTCTGAGGTCTAACTTCAACATCATTGGCAGTGACAGATAAGTCGCAGCCGCGGCAGGTCCTCCACAAGGTGGATCGACTATTCGGTAAAGGTCATGGGAATCCGTTAGTTACGGGTGGCACAGAACTTATTTGAAATGAGACGTCAACGTAACACCATCTAACGGATTTTGCATTTGCAAAAATCCTCATTAAATACGCATAGTATTACCTTTAAAGCGTAGTGTTGGACGTCTGCGACAAGATGGGATGATGACATTCGAAGGCTGGCTGGTGTGGGCTGGATGAGAGTGGCCGAAAATCGGGAGCGGTGGCGTGCATTAGGGGAGACCTACGTCCAGCTGTGGACGAGTGTGGGTTGCTGATAATGAATGATCGTCTTTAAGCTCCACACCTCCATTGTGATCTTTAGTGATGTTTTTCCCCTCCTCCTTTGAGTGTCACGTGAGTAATGAGCGTGTGCTAACTAGCAACGTGTTGTGCAGGGCACCGGCGTCGCTCGGGCAGCGGGTCGGCGCGGCTGGCGCTGTCGGAGGCCGAGCGCGCGCGCCTGGCCGCGCAGCACGACACCACGGCCGCCGCGCACCACTACCGCCTGCACGACGACCTCAACGCGCACTTCGACCAGGTACACACATCATAAGGAAAGTTGCACAACAGACAACCGACGGGTACAGAGAAAAAAAAAAAAATGAAACACATGACATTTATACTCTGATTTATAATAATAATATTTAAATTAAATTATAAATTAAATTGAGACAACATCACATACTTTGTCCTGGTCCCAAACTAAGGTTTTCCCTTGTACTATGGAAACCAGAAACAACGAAGGAACTACAAACACCCAGACCCAAGACAAATATCTGTTTCATCAACAAGCATTTGTCCCCCGAACCCGCGACCCTTGCGTCTCAACCGGCGCTCAAACCACTACGCCGAATGGGTCGTCACAATATGTAAAGTAAATCGACAGATGTCAATGACAAGTTTCTATGCATTTTGACATTTTGCATGTGTCAAATTGAGTGATAATATATGGGGATGACACATTGACATCTGTCAGTTTACTTTACATGATTATGAATCAGAGTTTACTTACTCTACTGGCTCAACGACCCGAAACGAGTCTTGACCTCTGAAGAGAACGCCACTTTATTCGATCCTGCAGTACTTGTCGTCAGTTACCGGCCTGAAGTTCTCATTTACGACATGTTCCCAACAGCGGTACCTAGGCCGGCCTACCGGGCGTCGGCCCATCGCGTCGGTCGGCTCTAGTATGCTTTCTTCACGAGACGATCCTCGTCCAGTCTCTCACACACTCGTCATGTCGTCAATACACTATGACACAAGAAAAAAGAATAAAACACATTATATAGCATTATTACTGTCCGACCAAAAATCTAGTTTCGACGAAATTATCTTAAGTATGGATAGTCTTTATGTCTATTAAATTAAGGGTCAATATTTTTACTTCAGTGTCAATGGGGGCTATCGGGTACGAAATATTCGTTTGATGGCGAACTTGAGAACTGAAGTCCAACTTCGACGTCATTAGTTGTTTAGTGACATATTGACATCTTAAATTTTGGAATTGTATAACGTTATTATTAGCGAAAACTGCTTAAAGCGTAATATGTATTCTATCCTCGTATCTATACTACTTATTTGTGTAATGTAAATGCTGTTTGTTTTCCATGAAATAAATATCACAAATAACCAATCACTGTATAAAAAGTTCTCAAGTATGCCACCTAGCGGATTTTTCACACACGAGAAACATTCGATAGATGGCGTTACGTAGACGCCGAATCCAACTTTAACGACATTGTTTGTTTCATAACGTAACTTAATAATTTTGCCATGATACTTCAAATGTCAGCCGTCTTCTTACACCATCTAGCGGATTTTTCATTCGCGAAAACCCTCATTAACGCCTCCGGGCAGTAAGACAGTTGCTTCCCCCTTCTACAGGAGTCGTGGCTGCTGAGCGTGAACGTGGGCTGGGAGGGCGGCGTGCACGTGGCGTCGTGCGGCCACCACCTGCACCTGCGCTGCCTGCAGCTGTACCTGCGCTCGCTGGCCGCGCCGCAGCGCCCGCACAACCTGCACGTCGACCGCGGCGAGTTCCTCTGCCCGGTGTGCAGGCAGCTGGCCAACACGGTGTTGCCGCTGGCGCCTGCTGCGCCTTCCCCGCCCAGACCTAGGACTCCGGCCCCACCATCACATGAGTGGCTGGCTGAACAGATCGCTGAGATGTTAAACGCGCCCCGCCCCCCGAGAGCGCCGGTGAGTTCTTCATCATGTACTCTCTAGTATCTTGTAGGTCATTAGTCTACACGTGGGCCGCGGCGAGTGCCTCTGCCTGGTGTGCAGGCAGCTGGCTAATACTGTGCTCCCGCTGGCGCCTGCTGCGCCCTCCCCTACCAAGCCTAGGACTCCGGCGCCGCCATCACATGAGTGGCTGGCGGAACAAATCGCTGAGATGCTGAATGCGCCCCGCCCCCCTAGAGCGCCGGTGAGTGCTTCATCATGTACTCTAAGTCTTCTAGCATCTTGTAGGTCATTAGTCGGCACGTCGACCGCGGCGAGTTCCTCTGCCTGGCATGCAGGCAGCTGGCGAATACTGTGTTGCCGCTGGCGCCTGCCGCGCCTTCCCCTCCCAGGCCTAGGACTCCGGCCCCGCCATCACATGAGTGGCTGGCGGAACAGATCGCTGAGATGCTGAATGCGCCCCGCCCCCCTAGAGCGCCGGTGAGTGCTTCATCATGTACTCTAAGTCTTCTAGCATCTTGTAGGTCATTAGTCGGCACGTCGACCGCGGCGAGTTCCTCTGCCTGGCATGCAGGCAGCTGGCGAATACTGTGTTGCCGCTGGCGCCTGCCGCGCCTTCCCCTCCCAGGCCTAGGACTCCGGCCCCGCCATCACATGAGTGGCTGGCGGAACAGATCGCTGAGATGCTGAATGCGCCCCGCCCCCCTAGAGCGCCGGTGAGTTCTTCTGCATCTCCAGCATCTTGTAGGTCATTAATCTACACGTGGACCGCGGCGAGTTCCTCTGCCCGGTGTGCAGGCAGCTAGCAAATACTGATGAAACAACGTTCTACATAAAAAAAGACAATTTATTTACCACTTATCATTAGGTGATTCGCTGCATACGGCCGGTTTCTGAATTTAGAATTTGAAGTTAAGCACTACTTAAGTACAAACTTTGACATTTGAAGTGTGACTCAACTGTCAAAGTTTGATTTAAGTTTTAACGTCAAATTCTCAATTCAGAAACCAGCTGATAATCTGCTCCTATGATATAAATGAAACATTACAGCTATGTACACTTTGAAAATCATTAACTATTTATTCGGCAGAGCCCGAGCAAACTGTCTGAAGCGATGGGCAAAGCTATGGAGGACATGACGTCGATGGCGTCGAGCAAGCTGCGGCAGCGCTACGGCACGTCGCCGGCCGGCATCTTCACGTTCGTGGCGTCGCTGCTGCGCACCAACCTCGAGTGCGAGCTGGTGCAGCGCGGCGGCAGCCTCGTCACCCACCCGCCGCCCCGGTACAAGCCCCGGAACGACTGCATCGGTGAGTCACACGAATTGATTTTTCTGTTGAACAAGGAACCCAAATATCAATCTGAGCCTCTTAACTTTCACAATTAGTAAACTCCATTGCACTCCTTATTAATTCCCCTTAAAGGATGATTTTTCAATTTTATTAAAAAATATATGGGGTAACTTAAATGGAGACTACCACGTGTAGAGATGGGATTCTACCCGGGTAAATTCCCAACTGTGGGTATTTACCCGGGTAAATACCCACGAACGCACCCGATTGGGTAAATATGAGGGTATTTTCATTTTAGTGATTGTTTAGAATATAATCTATTCCTAGTGATCTCCTATTGAACCTAAACCTGCTAAACATCGTTTGTCCAATAAACTGTGTCTGTAAAAAAGGTACAACTTTCGAGATATTATAGAGTAATTGCTTGTGTAATAAGCTTGCTGACTAAGCTGTAAACAGAAAATGGCAGGATTGTCACGTCACGCCATGAGCTCTTGGCCGAGATTAAAAACTTTTATCAACCAAGCCGTTGATAAAAGAGCCAAATTAACCCGGCACTACACCGAAGATATCCTGGACGTCAACCTGTACGAGATCAGCATAGCTCTCAAACAGCTTAAGAACGGCAAGGCACCGGGTGATGACGGAGTCACAGCGGAACTTCTGAAAGCAGGTAGACGAACGGTCCTAAAAGCCTTTCAGAAGCTATTTAACTTCGTCATCATCGAGGGAATGACGCCCAAAGCGTGGCATACTGGCGTGTGACATTGACATTGGCCGTGATGACATACGGAACTGAAACGTGGCTGCTTACAATGGGCCGCTTAAGAAGGCTCAAAGTCACTCAGAGGGCAATGGAGAGGGCTATGCTCGGAATCTCCTTGCGTGATCGTGTCAGAAATGATGAGATCCGCAGGAGATCTAAGGTCACAGACATAGCCCAAAGAATTGCGTGGCTGAAGTGGCAATGGCAGGGCGGATTGCGAGGATAATAAAAGTAGGCAAATAGATCACGGCTACGATACGAGATGTAAACGATACCACTTTTTACCTTTAGAAGTTAGAAGAAAAGTTTCTGACCTTGCATGTTTATTGAAAATTGTAGATGGCTCTATTAATTGTCCTGAACTGCTGGAGCAGGTTAATATATGGGTCCCACGTAAACTACCATGTAGGCGTCCTCAACCGCTAGCAATACCCAGAGCTAACACTAACTACCGTCGAAACTCCTTCTTTTTACGAGCAGGTAACTCTTTTAACCAAGCGGCGAAAAATACGAAGAACTGGAATTATTCCAGTCCATCCCTAAACTTATTACGAAGCTTCTGACCTCGGAGTTTTTCGGCCCCCACTCCAAATGTGCTTCAAAAAAGTAATTAATTACGTACCTATTTAGATAGATATGTTACTCTTGTTCTACTCGCATCATGTCTATCCATATGCGAATACCTGTTATTAGCTTAGTATATGCATAACTTTGTAACTATATGATGTAATTTACGCTGTTGGTGTTCCAAATAAAAATAATAAAAAATAAATAAAATAAATAAATAAATAAAAATAACAGACGGGCCGTTGGGGTGGAAAGGTCCTTGAGTGGAGGCCACGTGTTGTAACTTTACTTTAGTTTAGACACTCCTTGTGTCCTTGGTTCCAGTGCCCCTGATGGTAGTGGTGGGCACGCACGTGCGCGCGCTGTGCGCGGCCGGCGCCTCGCTGTGCAGCACCGCGCTCGACACCTGGCGCGCGCTCGCGCCCGGCGCCGCCGCACCCGCCGCGCCCGCCGCCACCACGCCGCCCGCCGCCAGCGCGCCGCCCGTGCCCGCGCCGCCCGCGCCGCGCCGCGTGCCGCTGCTGCTGCGCGACCCCGCCGCGCTGCTGCTGCACCTGCTGCTGCTGGCGCCCGCGCAGCACCAGCACCACCACCACCAGCTCGACATGCGTGAGTGCCCCGCGTGTACAGTCAGTGCCGCTGCTGCTGCGCGACCCCGCCGCGCTGCTGCTGCACCTGCTGCTGCTGGCGCCCGCGCAGCACCAGCACCACCACCACCAGCTCGACATGCGTGAGTGCCCCGCGTGTACAGTCAGTGCCGCTGCTGCTGCGCGACCCCGCCGCGCTGCTGCTGCACCTGCTGCTGCTGGCGCCCGCGCAGCACCAGCACCACACCACCAGCTCGACATGCGTGAGTGCCCCGCGTGTACAGTCAGTGCCGCTGCTGCTGCGCGACCCCGCCGCGCTGCTGCTGCACCTGCTGCTGCTGGCGCCCGCGCAGCACCAGCACCACCACCACCAGCTCGACATGCGTGAGTGCCCCGCGTGTACAGTCAGTGCCGCTGCTGCTGCGCGACCCCGCCGCGCTGCTGCTGCACCTGCTGCTGCTGGCGCCCGCGCAGCACCAGCACCACCACCACCAGCTCGACATGCGTGAGTGCCCCGCGTGTACAGTCAGTGCCGCTGCTGCTGCGCGACCCCGCCGCGCTGCTGCTGCACCTGCTGCTGCTGGCGCCCGCGCAGCACCAGCACCACCGCCACCAGCTCGACATGCGTGAGTGCCCCGCGTGTACAGTCAGTGCCGCTGCTGCTGCGCGACCCCGCCGCGCTGCTGCTGCACCTGCTGCTGCTGGCGCCCGCGCAGCACCAGCACCACCACCACCAGCTCGACATGCGTGAGTGCCCCGCGTGTACAGTCAGTGCCGCTGCTGCTGCGCGACCCCGCCGCGCTGCTGCTGCACCTGCTGCTGCTGGCGCCCGCGCAGCACCAGCACCACCACCACCAGCTCGACATGCGTGAGTGCCCCGCGTGTACAGTCAGTGCCGCTGCTGCTGCGCGACCCCGCCGCGCTGCTGCTGCACCTGCTGCTGCTGGCGCCCGCGCAGCACCAGCACCACCACCACCAGCTCGACATGCGTGAGTGCCCCGCGTGTACAGTCAGTGCCGCTGCTGCTGCGCGACCCCCGCCGCGCTGCTGCTGCACCTGCTGCTGCTGGCGCCCGCGCAGCACCAGCACCACCACCACCAGCTCGACATGCGTGAGTGCCCCGCGTGTACAGTCAGTGCCGCTGCTGCTGCGCGACCCCGCCGCGCTGCTGCTGCACCTGCTGCTGCTGGCGCCCGCGCAGCACCAGCACCACCACCACCAGCTCGACATGCGTGAGTGCCCCGCGTGTACAGTCAGTGCCGCTGCTGCTGCGCGACCCCGCCGCGCTGCTGCTGCACCTGCTGCTGCTGGCGCCCGCGCAGCACCAGCACCACCACCACCAGCTCGACATGCGTGAGTGCCCCCGCGTGTACAGTCAGTGCCGCTGCTGCTGCGCGACCCCGCCGCGCTGCTGCTGCACCTGCTGCTGCTGGCGCCCGCGCAGCACCAGCACCACCACCACCAGCTCGACATGCGTGAGTGCCCCGCGTGTACAGTCAGTGCCGCTGCTGCTGCGCGACCCCGCCGCGCTGCTGCTGCACCTGCTGCTGCTGGCGCCCGCGCAGCACCAGCACCACCACCACCAGCTCGACATGCGTGAGTGCCCCGCGTGTACAGTCAGTGCCGCTGCTGCTGCGCGACCCCGCCGCGCTGCTGCTGCACCTGCTGCTGCTGGCGCCCGCGCAGCACCAGCACCACCACCACCAGCTCGACATGCGTGAGTGCCCCGCGTGTACAGTCAGTGCCGCTGCTGCTGCGCGACCCCGCCGCGCTGCTGCTGCACCTGCTGCTGCTGGCGCCCGCGCAGCACCAGCACCACCACCACCAGCTCGACATGCGTGAGTGCCCCGCGTGTACAGTCAGTGCCGCTGCTGCTGCGCGACCCCGCCGCGCTGCTGCTGCACCTGCTGCTGCTGGCGCCCGCGCAGCACCAGCACCACCACCACCAGCTCGACATGCGTGAGTGCCCCGCGTGTACAGTCAGTGCCGCTGCTGCTGCGCGACCCCGCCGCGCTGCTGCTGCACCTGCTGCTGCTGGCGCCCGCGCAGCACCAGCACCACCACCACCAGCTCGACATGCGTGAGTGCCCCGCGTGTACAGTCAGTGCCGCTGCTGCTGCGCGACCCCGCCGCGCTGCTGCTGCACCTGCTGCTGCTGGCGCCCGCGCAGCACCAGCACCACCACCACCAGCTCGACATGCGTGAGTGCCCCGCGTGTACAGTCAGTGCCGCTGCTGCTGCGCGACATGGTTACACATACGCCCTATATAAAAGAAGGTGTCGATTGGTAAGTTCCAGTTGTGGTTTATCTGATCTCGATTGCTCTGAGACGAACGCTCGGGTGTTTTCGCCTGTGGAAACGTGCGTGAGTAAAGATAAAGATGTTTTTCTCCCCAGGCGAAAAGCCCATTTATACTACGCGTCCAAAATTCCCTCCCCCAGTTAAACTGGGAGGAGCAATAGGGTTAGCCGGGAGCGCCGAGCCGTTCCTACTAATCTTGTAAAGGCTTGTGCAATGCCGGCGCTGGTACCCCCGCAGCTTACGTCGGCTGGCTTCCTAAAAGATTTTTATCTGTCTATGTTTAGTACATTTCATCTCACGAATAGTATCGTGCCTCGCATCGACTGGCCTCCTGTATGATGAGGTGTTTATCTGTCCATGTTCACATTTCATTCAATGGGATAGTAACCGCCAGAATCTTCAACAACTTCCGTGTATCGTTGCAGAACACTTCACGTGCATCGTCCGGTCGCTGTACGCGCTGACGTACTACCAGATCGTGTGCCAGTTCATCGCCAGCACGACGGCGGAGGGCCGCGCGGCGCTGGGGGCGGTGGGTCCCGGGGCGGTGACGCCCGGGGCGGCGGGGGCGGGGCTGCGCGGGGCGGCGCGGCTGCTGCTGGGCGCGCTGGCGGGCTCCGACCTGTTCACGGAGGACGGGCCCGCCTCGCCGCACGCGGAGAGGCCGCCGCCCGACATTGCGGAGATGGAGACGCAGGTATTGGACTGAGTTGCTGAGTGGATTACGATACAGAGTTTTCGTAGTGGAACCTACAGATTGCCTCCTGTGTTGTTGCATGTCTGTGATTTGTTGAAGTAGTAATATTAAATAACTATCTAGACCAAAGTTATCGACAGAACTCACCGGATTAGTAAGCTGAAGTGGGTAAACGAGAGTGGAGTGGAGACCGCGTCTAGGTAAACGTAGTGGACCAAACGATCTCAGGCCAGATAAAGTGACGATCTGCTGAAAAGGGCTGGCTGGAGCTGGATGCGAGTTGCCGAAGATCGATCAAAATGGCGAGCATTTGGAGAGTCCTATGTCCAGCTGTGGACTGCAACAGGTTGTTGATGATGATGTATATAAAAAAATTCTAAAATAAACGATATATGTGTTGTTAGTCATCACCAGTATTTGAATGGTGGCTATCGTGTGTGAAAATGCGTACTATAAAACCGAGATTCATATACATGGTAATTTGTTGCTTTGATGTGAGATTACGAAATGTCATTAAACAGCCAATGTCGTTCAGGTTGGATCTTAGTCAAACAGCCTATAACATCTAGCAAATTTTTCATAGCCCCCATTTAGGATCGACGACTTTAAGCCCTAGTCCAGAGACGCGTTTTATTCGCGCGTTTTACACGCGATTTGTAATGCATTGCTGTTTACATTTTGTGTCTTGTTAACAAAGCTAGCCCATTAAACAGCAATGAACAGCAAATCGCGAGTAAAACGCGTCTCTGGACCAGCTCTAAGCATTATATATAAACATTCATCACAAAGGTCGTCATCAGATCGTCTAGCTAGATCATAGTTACACATTCAAAGTATATTTTCTATCATTAAAGTTTAATGTTATCCGTCACTTCTTACTTCTCATTATCAGATGAGCGAATTGGTTTTTTGTTTTGAGAAATATTATATGAGTGACTTCCCTCGACAGCTCCAGGAGCTGCTACTGCCGTTCGTGCGCATCGCGGCTCTACTGAGGCATCATCTATACGGCTGCGAGCTGCCCGAGATCCAGACGCCGCGGCAGGAGTTCGTCCGGCTGGCCTACTACCTGGAGCTGGTGACGGACGGCATGCAGTGGAGCGAGTGGTCCGCGGCGCAGGCGCTGCTGCCCGGGGCCGCCGCCGCCGCGCGCGCCTGGGCCCGCCAGCTCGGCGCCGCCGCGCACCGCGGACAGCTCGTGGTGAGTGTGGGGAACGTGCGCCCAGTGCCGGGGAGCGAGGGGCAGCGCCGACATTACAGATACGCAACACGATTGACAATCCTGCTCAGAGCGTGACACAAACATCCGAGAAGCCTTGTCTTCCTCTTGTCCCTTGTCTTCCTTCCAGCTGTTTCGGCGCCCGCGTACAATACCGATATTGTCGTCCTAGAGGCCAATTCTCGGTTTTCGCCTTCTATGTCGAGTCGACTTCATGGAACGCATAACCAATAGTAGAACATAGATTACAGTCGACATTCCTTATCTCGTTCTCCTATCGGTCTATGCGGTCCATGAAGTCGACTCGAGATAGAAGGCGAAAACCGAAAATTGGCATCCTTGTTTCCCTACTAATTTGCTACGCTACTGCTGAGAAGTCGCTCAATTTGCGGCCCTCCTGGGCGCGCCGCCTGCTCGCGGCGGTCCTGTACGGCAGGCTGGTGATAATACGATAGCTGCAGGACGTGTTTTAATGAACGTTGTCCTTGTCGTACAGGTGCGGCGGCTGCTGCGCTCGCTGCACGTGCCGTGGGCGGGCCCGGCGCTGCTGGCGCTGCCGCGGGACTACGACCGGCTGTTCACGTACTACCACGAGCGCGTGTGCGCGCAGTGCGGCGCCGTGCCCAAGGAGGCCTCCGTGTGCCTGCTGTGCGGCACGCTCGTGTGCCTCAAGCAGGCCTGCTGCCGCCAGCACCAGGTGGCCGAGGCCGTGCAGGTAACACACGCAGGGACCACGACCGGCTGTTCACGTACTACCACGAGCGCGTGTGCGCGCAGTGCGGCGCCGTGCCCAAGGAGGCCTCCGTGTGCCTGCTGTGCGGCACGCTCGTGTGCCTCAAGCAGGCCTGCTGCCGCCAGCACCAGGTGGCCGAGGCCGTGCAGGTAACACACGCAGGGACCACGACCGGCTGTTCACGTACTACCACGAGCGCGTGTGCGCGCAGTGCGGCGCCGTGCCCAAGGAGCCTCCGTGTGCCTGCTGTGCGGCACGCTCGTGTGCCTCAAGCAGGCCTGCTGCCGCCAGCACCAGGTGGCCGAGGCCGTGCAGGTAACACACACAGGGACCACGACCGGCTGTTCACGTACTACCACGACGCGTGTGCGCGCAGTGCGGCGCCGTGCCCAAGGAGGCCTCCGTGTGCCTGCTGTGCGGCACGCTCGTGTGCCTCAAGCAGGCCTGCTGCCGCCAGCACAGGTGGCCGAGGCCGTGCAGGTAACACACACAGGGACCACGACCGGCTGTTCACGTACTACCACGAGCGCGTGTGCGCGCAGTGCGGCGCCGTGCCCAAGGAGCCTCCGTGTGCCTGCTGTGCGGCACGCTCGTGTGCCTCAAGCAGGCCTGCTGCCGCCAGCACCAGGTGGCCGAGGCCGTGCAGGTAACACACAGGGACCACGACCGGCTGTTCACGTACTACCACGAGCGCGTGTGCGCGCAGTGCGGCGCCGTGCCCAAGGAGCCTCCGTGTGCCTGCTGTGCGGCACGCTCGTGTGCCTCAAGCAGGCCTGCTGCCGCCAGCACCAGGTGGCCGAGGCCGTGCAGGTAACACACACAGGGACCACGACCGGCTGTTCACGTACTACCACGAGCGCGTGTGCGCGCAGTGCGGCGCCGTGCCCAAGGAGGCCTCCGTGTGCCTGCTGTGCGGCACGCTCGTGTGCCTCAAGCAGGCCTGCTGCCGCCAGCACCAGGTGGCCGAGGCCGTGCAGGTAACACACGCAGGGACCACGACCGGCTGTTCACGTACTACCACGAGCGTCTTACTGTACACTTAACGCCCCGTTGGTCTAGTGGTTTAAGTAACGGGCCGGCCGAATACTGGATCGAGCAAAAGTATGTTTCGATTTTTTCCAACATAGCTCGGGTTTGTGATCACCAATCCGCATCAGGCAAGCGTGGTGATTAAGCTTAATCCCATCATAGTAGCTATGACTTGATTTCTATGATGAAGGCCTTTACCCTGCAGTGGGACAGTAAATAGGCTGATACTCCACTGTACCCTTATGCTTCCGTGTTGATGTGTAACGTATGGTTATCGTAACGTGTGTGTGTGTATGCGCGCAGCACGCGATGGAGTGCGGCGGCGGCACGGGCATCTTCCTGGTGGTGACGTCGACGTACATCATCGTGATCCGCGGCCGCCGCGCCTGCCTGTGGGGCAGCCTCTACCTCGACGACTACGACGAGGAGGACCGCGACCTCAAGTGAGACATGCACCTTATCACTTTATTACCTTTTTCCTGTTACTAGTGGCCCGCCCTTACTTCGGGACTGTAGTTCCACTGTCTACCAATAGATGGCGCTGGGAGTTGATTATATTGCGCAAGTGTTTCCGTTTACCTATAAGCCCTGGCGTGGGATATCAGATTAACCTCTTTATTAATAGTATAGAAGATTTCGTTTCGTTCGGGGCTATTTTTCTTCAGTGCTGAGCCTCTATATGGGGTAATAAAATCCGATATCCAATTATGATATAGGGTTACGTGCGCTGCACAAACTACTTGATCCTTGACTGAAAATCATAAATCAAAACTCAAGAGCATTTCTACCAAGATCATTTTATTTCTCAATTCGATGTCTGATTTTATTTTTGTTTTTTTAAGCTAGTATTTTTGGCTATTAAAAAGAAAATTTTGGCTATCGGTTCTTATTTACCAATATTTTGATATAGTATCAATATTTTTTAATCTATCGAGATTTGTCGAATACCCTATTGCGTGTGTGACGATGCTGTCTGTGTGCGGCAGGCGCGGCAAGCCTCTCTACCTGAGCACGGACCGGCTGGAGCTGCTGCAGGCGCAGTGGCTGGCGCACCGCTTCGACCACACCAAGCGCACCTGGGTCTGGCACCGCGACTCGCTCTGAGCCGCGCCGAGCCACACACCGAGCCACACCGAGCCACACCGCCAGCGAGGTGCCAACACAAACCTTTGTTACGTTTAGGCCAGTTTCCAATTTGAGGGGCCACCACACCGCTCCACACCGCCAGCGAGGTTGAACCGATCGACCTAATTGTATGCGAAGCACTACAAAAAACGGAGAAATAAGTACTTGCGAGTGTTTTAGAAGTTGAAGTCTAAAAATTTTAGAATGTTTACGTTTCTCCCGAAGTATAAAACCGGTTTGAAGATGGTACGTAATTCTTAAAGTATGTATCTCGATGTAGGTGTGAAAACTTGTATTGAAATACCTTAGTATGTACCTACTAATGTAACGAAATTTTTATTTGCTGCTAATATCCTATATAAAGCATGCTATCTAAATTGCCGAATGACACTTGTAAAATTTTTGAGAATAGACGATAAGAAACTCGCTCAATTGTTTTTTCCGAATCACGATAATCTACTGATAAGAACATTGACTGAAATTTACGATCGATTCCCGAGTTGTCGACGGCCTTATGAACATTCGCTTTGCAAACCAGACGGAATATTCACACGAACTAATACCATCTGGTTGCTTACTAAAATATGCAATATTAAAAAAAATCTTACATTCTATTTGTAATAAAATATACAATGTTATATTCAGCACTTTACTGATATCCATCCCCACGCATAACAATGCTTGAAGCTGCATTTTACATTATGTATTATTATTTGTGAAAAATAAAAATTTACAATATTATACCCCATATTGTTCTACACGATGACTGGCCGCAGCCAAAATGTACTTTTGCAGTTTAAATGGAAATTGCACACGTAATGATCTAGACACGCGGAAGCGTGTCAAGCCAAGGTCAAATAGATACTACATTATAAACAATAGCTAGTTCATTATATTCATATCTTATCGTAAAATGCATGTTGTTGAGAGAAGGCTGCGATGTGCCCGCGCGTCCCGCGGGATACTTGCACCCCTCGTACGAACGTTGTGTATATGATACATAAATATTTATTACTGAAATCTAAAAACGTTAACTAATTTGTTATCTTCCTGACACTTCTAAAATTTGTTTAGGTTTTCGCGTTGCATTATAACTATAATTAATTAAAATTAGGATCAATGCGACGCATAATGTTATCTTGTGACCAGGAAGCGTCGACCAAGTAACTGCATCATAATCATCGTTTAAATCCTCATTTTGATTAACTTTCAAAATGATCCCGTTGCAACACGAAAATCGGCTACAATGAATTTATTTACGTAATTTTCTATGTAGTTACTAAATTACCGATTGTTACTGCTAATGTTTCTTGTGTAATTAGTTATGGAGTAAGTTTTACGCGTCGGCGCTGTCTCCCCACAGACGACATACTGCAATTCGTAAAATACTGCTACTAAACAATAGTTTGTAAATCTACAATACTGATCCACACGTGCCTCTCTGCGGGAGGGCAGCGCCGTCCAAAGCCTGGTACGGACAAAACAATGACACAGTATGGCGCTATTATTGTATGCTTTTTCTATTTCAGGCTTTGAATTAAAATTGTTGAGTGTAATTTTATTTATGGATAGGGCATTGCGTTGCATTTACTTGGGCCGAACTCCGGCCCGCGGTAGATGACGCCGCGCCGCGGCCGCCCGGCAGCCGGGACGCGCCGCTGTATATAATTATCTTCGTAGCCGTCAATTCGAGGGAAGTCTGTTGGGTGTTGTTAGGGCTGTGAATATGTAAATTTTACTTACTTCTCTGTTAAACGCGGTTGACGATGTCACTTTAGATTTATGATATTAAATTATTATTTTATTTTTCATATTTTTATATAGGATTAATACTATATAACGACGATAGTAGCCTATAGTCGCTTTCATTAGTCCATACCAAATAACGTTTGTCTCTAACAATGTAGGAAATGCAATTTTGGATGTTTATTAGTTGTACGGTTACATGTTTATACCTTGACGAGGATGCGGGCGGGGCCTCCGCTTGCCACCCCCGCGGCCCCGCCCGCTCTGTTCAGCGATCATATCGAACGAGACGATGACCTTATACGATTGTATATTGATGTTATACATAGGTAGAGTTACTTAGACCGCTCCTTGTCTTATAAGGTTCCGATTAATGCTGTTGTAGTCCTGTGGTCGATATTCGCAGTCACAGAGATCTTGATTGATATCTGGATACTCTTCTGAGTGACACCGAAAATTTAAACACATAGACTATAGAAGGGGAAAAGATCGTAAGGACCAATTTACATACAGCAGATTGAACTGTAACCCACTCTACCTACTGTGATTATTTAACGAATTAACATTTGCGTTTATTATGGTATGGTGCATAGGGTTTAAAGTTTTTCGTGTGCAATTACGTGGCCTTGATCAGTTGCTTGTTTTTTTTCATTCGAAAAAGTACGGCATATTAGTTCAGGAAATTGTAAATTAGTCGTAGTTGTTACTAAATTGTGTAGTTTTCGTTAGTGTAGTCAAGTTGAGGAGGTTGTATTTTAGTTTATTACAACGAATCGGTGATTTGTGTATTGAAAGCATCTCATTCTATACTTACGAATATTTTAGAAGGGCAATAATATAGTCTTCGTGACGATGTAACCTTTTAATTTAATTTTTGTTTAGTCAAGTTGTAATAATTTGATAACGAGTAAAATATTGGTTTATCATTTGTATTTGATTTGCTTTATCGTGTTTAGTGTATATTGACAATATGAACTAGGTATGTTGTTATTGAATACCTCCCACAGCTGCGCCGACGCTCGCACCATCGCGAACTATTTGTTAACACTTGAAATAATTGTTCTTGTATATATCCGATCATTAAAGTTGTTGATATTTCATTTGACTTTTTTATTTGTAAATTGTTCCTATTTCCTTAACATCGAAACCTATTTGGTAACATTTAATAATAATTCTTTTGTGATTTACCAATGGACCATTGTTGACATATAAGAAGTTCAATATTTATATAAAATTTTGTGTAAAATCAAAGAACCAGGAGAATATCTGAAAAAAAAGGTGCATCTCGGAATGACAAGATAGATACGTCATAGGACTTGAGGAAGTGCGGATAAAGGCTATATTCCTTTGTTCTTCTGATATTCTCTTGGTTTTCCCATTATTAACCCAGGTGAAAATAAGTCACGCAATTTTCTTTTGTTGTCAGTAGTAGTTATCATAGAGTAACTGATATATTTGGGTGGTAAGCACACATCTCCTTCATCAGTGACTTTTTCCGGACAGCATATGGCGATCTCTTCCACCGACAGGGCAGCCGTGTGGCGAAGTCGCGGCTGAGAGTTGATTATTATCGCCATCGACACCGTAAGAACAAGGCTGCCCGCCCACATCACACTTTGTAGAAACGATACCTAGTCGGACCGATTTTCGAATTTTTCGAACATAGCTCGGGGTTGTCATCCATCACCAAACCGCAATAGGAATGCGTACATAGTTTAATTAATTATTTCTATGATGGAGGCCTTTGCCCTTCAGTGGGGTGTATAGGCTGATACTTTACATTTTGTAGAGCGCGTACGTTGGGCTATTGCATTCAGTACGTTCAAACGTGGGCGGGCAGCCTAAATGCTAAAAATATCTTTGCACATCAAGCGCGGCGTGCGTTCCCTTAACTTCTGGAAATGAAGGGATGAAATTCGGTCTCCCGAAATGATACAACGGAATTTTGTTAAAAGTTTATATTGTACATCAACTATGATTTGTTTAGAGGTAGAACATCCTACTCTTAAATTAAACGGCTAACGTGATTACAATTAATAAAATAGTTAATTTCGTATCAATCGCCGCGTTAATATCATTCATAGGCGGAGTAAGTAACCGAAATAACTTAAATGTACGATTTACACCATCGCTTGGGCGACTCGTGAGTACGCTACGCATGACATCCTTCAATGTTTTGTCTTCACACAATACGAGTTAACTAAACACCACACATGTTTACTGTCTGTAATATTATGTAAATATTGTTAAAATATGGTTGGCTACCAAATACGGGTAGCACTTCGGGTGTTGATCATAAATTATTGTCTGTAAAAGACACCAACATATTTTATTTAGAGTAATTGAGGCTGTGCATCGAACGGTAACTACGCAAACACATTTTTATTCATTGTGGTTATTTTAAGATATTTAAACAATAAAACTCTGGAGTGTACTCAAGTATGATATTCACGATTTTTCGTAGACGTGTTTCGAGCATAGCATAGCGTATAACAGTCAAAATTATGGCCACTTTTAGCAATAAATTTGATCACAATTGGGGTTAAATGACCACAGAACTTAGCTCTCAAAAAATCTAAATGTCTTGCTCGAGTGCACTCGGTAAGACTACTGGGAATAGCCGTTTTATTATAAATATCATAAATTAACCACAGTTAATAAAATTCACAGGCGTCGCTACTGTGCCTGATGCTCGGCCTTGAATTGCCTGAAAGTGGACGATTGGTGTAAAGTCAAAACATTGGAGACGAAATTGAAATATTAATATCTGATATTATGCACATTTTCATAATAAAATAAAAGATTTATCACAGAAAAAATAAATACTACCAAACAATAAAAGATGGCAACTTATTATGCACCACGTTACTAAATCAAACAATATTGATTATCATTATTATGTCAATAGATTAAATTAAAAAATCAAACTAAAATACAAGTATAAATACTGAATTTGATTCTATATTATTTTTTGTATAAAAATAGGTTAAAAACTTAAAATATATTTCAATTTCATCTAATCAAATTAAGGAATGTGATTGAACCAATATGAATATTATATGAAATCTATACTTTTACACAATATTTGCTAACAAATATCTCTTATTGTATTAGTATTAGGGACGATTTCCTCGTTACCGTCAATATATTAAATTAAAACACAGGTTTATTTATACAATACATATACATATTGACGAGTAACAATTGGTACTTTATTGTTTTTAACGATTATGCTTTTTTAAATTATCCTGGAATAAACGCACTAATAAATGTATAATTTTGTACTCCGTAGAAACTTAAGTACCATATCAATGTTATTATTATAATATTGTATTCCGATTCAACTAGTAAATTCTTCGGCGAGTGGGGTGCGCTTGACAACTACTGAGTCAGATGCGAACTTGTGTGCGAACGGCACAATGCGGACTCCACTGTGAGCGTCGCGCACGGGTGAGTTAACACGTTCCGTCACTCATCAACAACGTTAATACAAGCACCAGGCGACCGGCGTCGCTGGATCAACAGGAGATCTCCATGTATGTCGAGTATCAAAACGATATTATATGACCTTTACAACATTATGCATATAAACCTGCACATCAAAAATCGTTTAAAAAAATTACATACACCGCAGACTCTTACGAAACCAGTTATATTAAAATAACGCTATGTACATACAACTATCAATAATGTATGTAGGTACAACTTCTAAAAATTTCTGAACACATTTTCAATAAGATATGGGACAAATTTTAAATCCTAACTGTCCGACTCCAAACCTTCACTGTTTCACTCCCCTATGGCACAATGTGAATAAACAATATTAAATTCACTTGAAAAATAAAAGTGAGTTTCCTCCGTAGGCAAGCTGAACCTAGATACCTTTAATCCGATAGGCCAAATTTACTCTAAACTCTAAAAGCAATACTTTACGTATATAGGTGCGACTTCGATATTAGATATATATTTCTTTAAATTATAAATTCGTACCAACTAATTCATATTTTTATATAACCATATTATATTATTTAAACTAAATATAAACCGAATACTAATTGTGTATAATTATGCACAGCTAAATTATAAAATCATTAGCACACTAATAATATTCTTTATTACAATATACTGGTCATTCTGAGATCTGTTCGTCACCAATCTGGCTCCAATACTGTTACATCTTTTTCTTAAGGTATATCAACCATTAAATTATGCCATTTCGTTAACTGCAGCCGGCTGGGGAGATGTGGTAAGGGGGCATTAAATTTACCACTATCTTGTTTTCAAATATTGGATCTTCTAACGCACGCATTCTTTGAAGTCCTCGATGGAGCAAGGTTGTGGATTTGAAAGCTTTCGTCATCATACGTATGGTATTTTTGATTATTCGCCTTTCTCTACTAAATACAACTTTAATAGAAAATAACACATTTTAGTAAGTATCAATTCTTCATTATAAATAATTCATATCACACTCACATATCCCCAGTCGGTTATCTCTCCCAGTAGTATGGTAGGAGTAAACTGCTTGTGACAGGTATATTTTCACACGTATTCTTAATAGTTTAATTTTTTTATTAATTTCTTTCATTTTTCGAAATAACAGAATAACGCGGGTTCTATCGGCAATAAGAACACATTAGCTGCCTAAAAATATCCGGGAATAACTTCGATGTTTGTGATTAAAATAATGAAACTGTTTACTGATACGCGCGCTATTTGGTGGCACTACTGGAAGGAGCAGTTAAGCAGCGGGATGGCCCCTGATAGTGAGAAATGTCATACTTCAACTTGCGCCCGGTGCCGGGCCGGCCGTGGTCCATCGTCTCATATACGATACGTTACGCTATGTAAAGGTAACTACATCTATACTAACATTACTTTAGTTGGCAGATATGTTACCGATTTTGATATATCATTTTTGTGGCATTTTTTTTTTCACAGAAAAAAGTTACATTCGCTCGTTAGTCTCATTATTTATACAAAACTATTGTGGTGTAGATATTATATTCTTCATTATATGCATATCAAATAAGTATATCTTAAAAGTACGAGTCGAACACAGTTCGAGCCTTGATGTTGGACTACACTAGTTGTGTTTTCAACAACAATATCATAGTACACATAAAGTAAAGTACGCCAGCTTAATACTTTATTTTCTACAACTATTTACAGGCGCGATTACAAAGATATCATAAGTTTGCGAACCCGTCGCAATGGCCCATGTACGCACATTTGTAGATTCTAGTATAAAGTTGGTTTACTTCTCCTTATGTTGGGATACTATGTCAATACCGAGTGGTCGCCTTGTCGACACTACAAAGTCTTATTTCAAAACTTAGAAGACGTAAATATCTAGTGTATTCTCTAAAAATCAATACCTATAATATTCTTTCTAAGCTTTTGTATTTCTAGCAACTTAGAGCGAAAATATTACAAAAACGTTCCTAAGTTTTGAAATAACAGGCGTCATACGACCACGACAACAATAATTCGAACCATTTTCTCTTCAACTAGAGAATTGGTTTGACACAGATTTGTACAGACAACCAAAAAACTATATTTATATCATAAAATAAGAAAACTGATTTCTTGGCTGACTGTACACATAACACACACTCTCGATTTTATATATTTTTTGTTAATTCTAAAATAAACTGTTATTGACGTAGTGCTAACATTATATCTAATCATAATAATTGTTATCTGAATTCAGGCGGTAGCGAAAACAAAATAATAAGAATTCTATACAAAGCAATAAAGTTTATTTTAGAACTTGTGTCTAAATTCTACACGTGTCTTATGTTGTTGCGGCCAAACTTAGCACGCGTTAAACTTTAATTGTACTTTATGAATTTTGGGTAGTTAAATATGGACCTCTACTTTTTTGAATATATACTGTGGCTTGTTAAAATTGTCAGAAAGTGTTACATTGTAATTCGTTAATTAACGCGTTATGACGCTAATGTGACCGCAAAAACAAGACAAAATGATAATGATTTCGATTTCGTAACGTTTTCGCGATTTTATTAGAATTTTATAATTGTACGTTTTCTGTAAATATTGCACGTTCTGACCCTATATTACAATCTAAATTAGTCGGCCAGATATGAAACTATCAAAGATAGGCTTATCAGCGTCGATAGATCGCGTAAATACTCGGACGATCATCGAATGAACTGCGATATACACTATCATCGAACGATTCGTCCGGGAGTCAGCAAAAGTGATCTTCAACGTCTCGGGGAGACTCGTGACCGTCTCGTTACGAAATCAGCGCGTTACCTCCGTGGGGGGTCACGCGTGGAGCGGCGGGCTTGGGTGTTATAAGACGTCGGGGTGCCAGTAGGCGGGGTAGGGCGCGGGGGCGGTGATGGCGGCGGCGCGGCGGGCGCGGACGGCGGCAGGTCGGCGGGGCAGTCGCAGTCGAGCCCCTGCGCCACGAAGTTGCCGTAGTCGTCCGTCAGCGCCGAGTGCCGCAGCGCGCCGCACACGTGCCGCCGGCCGCCGTCGCACCACAGTCGCTCTGGATATAACAGAAAATATGCCTTATTCTCACTGTCCACCCCTTCGCAGTACCAAGAGGGGGTGAACATCGGGAATGCTTTAAACATACACCACCTGGGGTGGACAGTCCACCCCAGGTGGACAGTAACACAAATGTTTAAAGCATTCCCGATGTTCACCCCCTGTGGACAAACATACCCTATGATTGTCCAGTAAGCCTAAACGATTTAACTTTTAACTATACAAACTGAACTCTCAAGATGAAATTATCAAATTCCCATACATTTTGCATCAGTCAAATGGAGCAAAAATGTATGACGATGACACGTTAACACCTGTTAGATTAATTCACATAATTAATACTCACGAGTTTAGGCATCTACTTATACTACAGATTCAATGATCTTGCAGAAAAACGCTCAGTCTACTCTACATTGTAATATCTTCAAAATTGCCCGTCATTTAGATATACCTACTAAAATGCTAATAAGCCAATCGATAATTTGATCAATATGATACGATTAGTCGACGTCAGCTAATAATTATCAGCAGCGTGATCGAACCGCATATCCGAACGTTACCAACAATCGATTCGAAAACCCACATGTGATAAGGGAAATTCTCATAAAATGCCATGCCAGTCTTTAAACTTATACACCTTCGAAATAGCAATCAGAATCTTAAAAAATCTACCGATTTTTAGGGTTCTTTTACTTAAAAGGTAAAGATTTTTGCTGTCTATTACAGAGGAATATGGATTGAAATGTTGCCACGGTAATGATATCTCGATGAGAATGACTCATAAAATATTGTTGATCATAGTTAGCGATCCACTGGAAAAAAAACTGTTAGAGTAAATAAGGTTGAATTACCTCTGGTAATATCCACATCAGCCATCAGCTCCTCATTCATGAGCGCGCTCAGCGCGTCGTCTGTGTGTTTCGATTCGGGGACCACTGTCAAACAATACGAATTAAATTTAATATATTCAAGAAAAAATATATAAATAAATATCTTCAAGAATAAAAGAAGTCTCATAACATAATAAAATCTTCCATTTATCCTAAAGTTTATTATAAAAAGGAGGTGCGTGGCAGAAAATGTAGAGTAAAGCGCACGGTAGTAGCACGGTACAGATGATATGGATCATTGGATGGAATCCTAGTTTATGGGGTGTGTACGTACGTGAATGTAGTACGGTGGTGCATCTAATAGCTCGGAGCCTAATCCCTATCCCCTTTAGTGTTGTTGAACTTTCGATAGTTTCACGATAGTTTATGTACCTGTATCGGCGGGCTCCTGCTTGATGACGGGCTCCTCCTTGACGGGCGTGGGCGTGGGCGGCGTGGGCGACGTGGGCGTGGTGGGCGTGTGCGGCGGCGTGGGCTGCATGTCGGGCGGCGGCGCGCCCGCCTCGCCGCTGCTGTTGGAGCTGCACTCCGGGCTGTACGGCGCCATCTGAACACACAGTTACGGTCGGGGAGCTGATAACGAATTCAAGATTCAATCTTTATCTCTAGAACTCTTATAATCCTTTTTTAGGCGCGGCGCGTGAAACGGCATCTCAGCAAGCCTTCAGGGTGAGGATGACAGAGTCAATAGGTAATTAGTTTGTTCTTTTGTGCCTGTCAACCTCATATTTGGATCTCATCAATCTGCTTATCATCAGGCGGAGTGAGGTCATCTTGATTGTCCTTAATATAAAACAAATAGTATGTGCGATCGCACGGATCGGCATAGCGTCTTTCGCACTAATCTATATTTAAGCTTAGACAAATGGTTCCTAAACTTTTCAATACATGTGACTATGAATATTGGAACAGACCTGTCAACTCCCTACATCACAAGTAAAAGTACGAACACGTGCGCACCTACAGTGACCTCGGCGTGTTTCAACGGGAATGACAGAGACATACGTACAGGAAAAACACGATAGGATACTTCTATAATAACAAGGGCAGCTACTGTGCGCAACTGTGTTTGTGATCTTAGTCACCCCCTTGAAATATCTTGGGAAAATTAGACTCATGAAAGTAAATATTATGTGAAGCTAATACATAACAGAACTGATAATAATATGTTGTATACTTCCATACTTACCCTGAGACTTCGGCGGCGTCGCGGCGTGACCTCTGCAATCTTGTAACTAGAGTCCATGGCCCAATAGGAGCCCTTGCCCGGGTCGTCTTTGCTGCGGGCTACTTTCATGAAGCACTTGTTCAGGGACAGGTTATGCCTTATTGAATTCTGAAAGTAAATAGACCAAATATTGCAACTAATCTTTATTTATGTAGTGAATTTCCATGATAAAGGCCTTGACCCTGCAGCGGGACAGTATAAAAGCCTGGTATTTTTTGTTTTTCTGATAGCATTAAGTAAAGGGCAAACAAATAGGTACCTACAACAAAATTAATAATGGGGTAGTAACTGGATTGTATAACAATGTGAAGGGAAACATTTACCATTTTTACTTGTCTTTTTATTACATAACATATAGAGCAAGAAAAATCATAAAATTATTAATTTTTCAAATATTTGAGGATCAAGTGTTATAAGTTATAAAAGCAATGTGTCCTGTGTACAAGCTAAATGCACAACCTGATTCAGAAACAGACAACACAGTGAAACAGATAAAACTTGAAGGAAAATGCTCTGCTGTAGGCAAACATACACTGAACTTTTGGAAGTGAAGCAATGATTTTTATTACAATTTGATCCCTAATCGCCGCATCTTTATCTGGGGCATGCCTTCTACTCCAACTAAAGTAGGTTTTTTTTATTATTGATAGGCCAAAGCTTGACCACAATCACATCTGATGGAAAGTGTTGATGAGGTAACTTTCTATTAATGCAGACAATAAAATATTTTGAAAAATATATTAAAAACATATGAAACATTGATAATGAAATGCTAATTATGTTGTTGATATCTTCATTACACATATTAATGAAACTTACCATCCATCCTTTGCCAGCTTCTTTGTAATATGGGAATGCATTGCATATGTAGTTGTATATCTCGTTGAGGGTCATCTTGCCGTTCGGTGAACTGCTGATGGCTAGTCGTATCATACTCGCATAACTGGAAATATAGGTATTTTTTTATTTCTTTATGTCCTTTCAGCCTGTTCTGGATAGTGAGTGCCATACAATTATGAAACAGTGTAAAAATCCCTCACTGAAAGGATTTCAGAATACCATAAACTATTCTAGATAAGTTCCTATACAAAAGTGTCTACAACATGGTAAACACTGGATATAAATATATTTTATAATAAATCAGGAATTCAATTTCTATTTGTGTAGACGTATAAGTGTTTTTGTCACTACTGCTGTTAACATACAATATGAATTGTAAAATACTGGTCTGTATAATATAAATATATGAATAAAATGGTAACTTATTTATGTTATACTTTAGTTACTTAGTTTATAGAAGAAAAGGCTTTATTGTTGAAAAAAAACATAATAATAATAACATCAAAAGGGAATTAAAACTAGCATGCATAAATAAGAAAGAATAATAACAAAATGACATTGAAAGTGATAATCAGTAGGTGTATTCATATAGGATAATGAACTAAATATTACAAATGCCTGAGTGCAAAGTAAAAACAAAAATAATGAAATAGAAGCCAAAGGTCTCTGAACTTAACTACTCATATCCAATTTTAATCACATCTCTGTGGTAAATTTATTTACATTTTACATACATTAAATTACTGACGGATTTACCTACCTATTTATAAACTTACACCAGAATGAGTAAATGTTTAAAAACTCAAAACTGCAGGAAATTTGAATGTGAATATGAATCACAATATTTTATTTACATGGACACAAAATTACATGTCTTAAACCTTTATAGTACTGAATATACATTTATGAGATGAGCATGATGTTGCTCAAACATTTTGTAATAATTTCTGATTAGTCAGGGCTACAATGTGACCTACAGACAGTGAGTCACTGCACTGAGACCTCTAAGTTAAGGATAAGCGCGCGTTACCTGTAGGCTGGCTTCGCGTGCTTGATCTTGTTGGCGTTCTCCTTCTCGCCTCCCTCCTTGTTGTTGTTCTCCTGCTGCAGCGCCAGCGGCTGCACATCCTCGTACAGGAACCGCGGGATCGGGCCCAGCGGGCTGTGGCGCGGCGGCCCAGGACTGTACGCCGGGAGCCACTCCACTCCTGGCGAGTCGCTCATTGTCCCGCGCGCATCAACGCACCACACGACACACACAACGTCGTCACACTTCACTCCGCCTTCTCATCACTTCGCAACACAACACAATAATACGCGTAACCGTATATTTACGATGCGACACTGTCGTAGGCGTGTAGTTCACTACCTTTTATGAAGATGATCCTCTTTGAAGAACATGAAGGATCCTTGAAATGACGACCTCAGAAAAAACACATAGTTACAACAGTTGCACGAAATTTTACGCTATAAAACTTTAACACATTGAAATACATTTAAAATATTATGAAAATAATAGACAGATTGAACGGAAAGGCCAAAAGAAAATATAATTTTCGGAAAAATTGAAATTATTATGACATTTGATGCACCTACAACAAGGAAAATGGCGGCGGATTGAGTGTGTTCAGAACCGACATCATGTTCAAGTTATACGAATTTTATTACTGAGAATCAAATTATTTTCAATTCTTATCAAAATCATTACGTAACCGAAAAATTATACAATAATTTTCTAAAAGCTATTTTGTCATTTTTATAAGTTGTATTATAGTGTATACCAGAAAATGGGGTAATTTGTTTTTGTTAATGGCAACTTAATTCTGGGGTGACCCACTCGCAGAAAATTTAAAAACTGTCAGTTTGAATGAAATGCTTTGACGGGGAAGTTGTGTTTCGGGTTGTAATATTTTTAACGGTTTGTTGACATTATTTTACATACGCGTAAATTATTGTATGTTAACAGTGTGTGAACTCGTACGTCTGTTGTAATAGTGGAATATAAAGTGGCTTAGGAACCATGGCGACCCAACCAGAAGTCGGCGTGTCCGACTTTGTCCTGTTGGACAATCTCACAACAGACAACTTTATAGAGAATTTGCATTTGAGGTAAGCGCTGTTATTCTTGGTTACATACCTTTACTTCTGTTGCATATTTTGGCCCAGGTCGCCTCCTTTTGGTCTACGTGTTGTGTTAAATTATCTTGGTAACTTTGTATGAAGATTACAAAGTTGTTAAAAAGAGAAGAAATGTATAGCTGTGTAGGTTCAAAACTTCCATGCACGGCGTTATAGGGAATTTGCTATATTCCTCGGCCTTGATAGCTCCACTTGGATAAATAAAACTTCAGTTTATATTGCAGAACATAATGTTAGGCTAGTCTCGGGTATGCTGTGGCACATTTTATTTTGTTTCTAATCTAATCTTAGACATAAAAATACAAACTATTTATGTTTTACCTATAAAGCAAAGTAAAAATTGTAATTTGCGAAATATAGTATAAATAGGTGTAAATAAACTTAATATCCCTCTGTAAAATGTAACGGCGAATGTGTATGGTAGACCGAAGGAATAAAATAAATATGTACCTATTATATTCTAGGTTTCTTTACTTCATGTGATAACATACTAAAAAAACAAAAATTTGGGATGCATCCTGCTAGTTATAATATTATTTGTTCTATTGTCTGTTAAGACGGCTATGAAAATTTTATAGTAATTTTTTTTATACTTGTTAGGGAACTTACAGAATAGAATGTTAAAATCTGATGCAAATCTTGTTGGTGATCTAATAAATAAATTCTTAAATAAGTAATAAATAATATGAGGTAAAACATGTGTTTTTGTGTATTGTGATGAGAACTCCTTCTGGGTGGGTTAGTTATAAGTACTGGAGCCATAAGATATTCATAAGACTCCTAGTGGAGACTCGATTTGGTCAACCTAAGTCACCTGTTGTTTAAGTGTGAAAACCAATGTGATTTCAATTGAGCAATATCAATTCATAATCCAAAAGAAGACTTTTTATGTGCCAATTTTGAATACAAAGAGATATTGGAATTGTATTTGGTGTCACATCCATCTTATTTAATTATGTGATAGGAGACCGATGAGCCGGCCCATAACAACCGATGGTTAGCGATTACTGGTGCTTCTAGACACCGCCAACACTAGCGGAGTCACAACTGTGCAGGCCTTTCCCCCAATTGGGCCTTTGGTACCCTCACTCCCTCAGCGAAACACAGCGCAGGTGCTGCTGGATTGTTGATGAAATGGTTTAATTTTGTGTCATATATTCATATTTGTGTTGCTATCTCTTTATTCCATCCTATTAGGTATACCTATGACTTGTTTGTAACCTAATTGTAAATTTTTCTATCAAGTACTGAATAAATTATTTCTATTCTATTCTAAATACCTATAATATATTGTACTTGGTCTGGGGGCTTGTTATTTTTCGTTGATTATATTCCATAATAACATCACTAAAAACCTTAGGACCTATATCTAAAGTGTGATTTTTTAGGGTACAATTGTTCAAGTTCAATATCATTTAGAATTTCAAGAAACAGTTGAATATTTAAAAAGTAAGACAATCGTAATTGTCTTGTTTTTATAATCGCTCTGCGCGCGCGCATGATGTCATCGGCCAAGGCGTCTGCCGACTGAGGTGTCCTTTCATGCCTTTTTCCTCATACTTATTGTTTATAGTGTCCATCAGTTAAGCCCTTTGTTATAGGAATGCTGCACAAAGTTTGTTTGTTATTAAAAATGCATGATGACTTCAGGTTTTGTTCATGCTTGTGATAATGCTCTTTCGATTCGTACGTGTGTAATCGATGACGTAATTACCATTGAGGTAACACTGATGTTTTACAGAAAACTTTTTGAAATGTTTGAACAGGGTTTTTTCTGAGGAACCGTATTAGAAATGAAGTGATCTGTCAGAGAACAAGGTTTCAGTTCGTATCATTCCCCTGTTGAGGGTTGCAACCATAATCCTAAATTATGGGCTCTGAAGCGACAGTTTTGGACGTAACCAGGCTGGATATAATGAAGCCGTCCGTTCACGAATGAGCTAATATACCTGTCGCATTAAAAAAAAAAGAGCGACCAGCGCGTGTGACAGGGAGGGAAACTTAGCCTTCCAGTTATTACTTGCTGGAATGAGATGAGATCAGTAAACATCAGGTCATTGGTACCTAATTCAGCAAGAAGTCTTGACCTCTTTGTGGCTCTGACCTTACCAAAACTGCTGCTTCTGGCTGTGATAGATGAAAAGCCTGGGACATTAGCTTGTTTAGTTGATCGGTGAACTCAGTCTATGCTCGTCGCCAGGTTGGTATCAAGGAAAGAATTTGTACCTAGCTCGGCTGAATGTTGCGGGTGTCGACTGCAGGTAAGATCACTTCCCGTGCTCATTTACCTATTTGTTACCTAATTATCGTTTTCCTCGAAACACAACACGCTGTATTAAGTTCCCTGAAAAGAGTTGTGTCGATATCATTATCACGACAAGGCCGACTGCGGCCGTGACGTGAAAAATCCACTACCCACGCGTCTGAGCTGGTCGGATATGCTTCATCATTATTCTGTTTTTTCCATAACTTATCGTAATATTACATTCCTAACTTTAATCGTTTGTAGGCAATCAAATGGCGCCAAACAGTCCAAGCTCTACGGAAGCGATAATTACGCTTGCTGATACGTTTTTTTTTACCAGCGATCTGCCCCGATTTTGCACGGGTGCAGTTTTATGCATTTATTAGGTACCAACATACATGCATACATAGGTACAGCGGAAACAAATTTATGTTACTTAGTGATTAACAATGGTCAGCTTTCAATAAAATTGCTTAAAGAATAAAACGATTTTTAACAATCAATTACGATCGATAGAAAATAAATCATTTTCGACGAAGTAATTTCTAAAGACAAGGTGCAATTATTTTTTCATCTGAAAGCTAACAGGAAGGAAGAAACAAATCATGAACACGATCGACATGATTTCAAACTTAAGGACATCTAAGTTTAGCTCGAACGCTGTTTAGTTTAAGCCGGAGAAACGTAAATATATGAACAAGACGGAACTGAGTTTAGCGCGTGAACCGAGTTCAACTAGAATTAATCGCGTTCAATTTTGCATGTGAAATCGGCCCTAAGTCACTTTCAAGTCATCTATAACACCCCTGTAATAAACAATTGATAATAACGTCGCCGGACCTCAAAAATATCTATTTTATATTCATCGATTTCGTTTGCACATCTCTCTATGGCCATAAAGTTTTGGCGAAATCCAAGCTCTTAGTACAAGAACACGGAAGAAAGAATTTAAACTAATGACATAGATAGTTAAGAATCTGCGAACGATGATTCTAAAGTAGGACAATTATTGAGCTAAATCTAGGCAAAGATTAACTAGTTAATCTTTATATTACCTAAAGATTACGCGTACAGGATACGCTTCATCCGACCAAGGAAGCAGAAGAAACAATCTTGCGCTCGAAATAAACCTCGGGACCGTCGGAACAGCCGACAACCGCTAATTTAATACGCACTCTTACCGGGAAACCGTAACCCGAATGGTTGGTTAACCACAGATGGAGTTCGTAACGCAAGCCCACAGAGCAGTCAGCGCGCCTAATGAAGTCGTTGAGGCCTTTCCTCATGACTGAAAACAATGGGAACATGTGGGAAATGATTCTTCGCAACAAATACGAATGGTTGTGTGTTATTGTGGGAGCAAGGATTGGATTTGCAATGGTAAATACTTTGTTGTAGCTCAATACTTATGTAAGTTCAACTGAGATTTGCGTTAATATGTTGTAGTTCTTGAAACCTGGTAATACTGCCGGTTACACAAATAAGCTGGTGAATACTGTACAATGCGGTAGTGCGAGGTCGTGAAGTATAGTGACATCGGTTTCAATGACGAATTTTACATCTACATATTCTTATTTCACCCCGATTTTGTAGAGACACGCACATAGCGTGGTAATAAGGGCCTACCCGTGTTTTTTGGTTTGGCTGCCATGACGTTATGAAACCGATAGTCGTCGTAGTTTGCAAGAATCAAAAGTAGTTGATTGCTGGAGTATATTGAGGGAGACACGCTCTTATGGACCGAAATATAGGTCAATTAGGCGTTGTTGCATGTTTTAATTTATTTATAAACGAAGTTATAATCCCGGTTTCTTGGCTTGTTGTTTTTTGAATGAATCAACGTGGTATTTTGAGCTGCATGTTGCAGTTTGTTAGTACCTACTTGTTGTGACTATACCTCGGTAGCCCAGTTTAGAAATCCGGGATCCAAAATTATTACCTGACTTTTTTAGACCACCCACGGCTAGTCCTCAAGTTTTATCTTCATGCACTTATAGAAGTTATTAGGATAAACAATGAATGACCTTACCTGGATTGCGGATTAGGTATTTGGTTGACAAGACTAAAGGCATTTTGTAAAATGTCACGAAAAACAACGCTGTTTTAGCATTTTCACGAAATGTCAACAGAGAAGTACTGTCTAGCTTATTATTGGGACCTAGTCAGTTGTGTTCATGTAAAGCTATGTAGTTTGTAGGGATACCTGAATGAAGTCAGGGCTAGCATTCATTGTCCTTAATTGCGGTTTGATTGAATGTTCTATTGTACTTACGATCCTGTTCTCATCGGTATCTAAACATATGTTTGCTCGATTGTGATTATGAACGATTTATGTACCTACTGGTCGTAGGGCGATGTCAAACAGTCGTATACGTACGTACCGTTAACACGATTAACAGCCGAAGTAGAGTCGAAACACATGCGCCCGGTTTCTTCATTTAATGACATGCGCTTATGTCTAGAGGCGCGGTACGGTTTATTTCTATGTCATATGCCTCGTCGTCGCCTCGGTTTACCAATAGGTGACCTTCCTTACATCACCACACCACAACACAGATGACTCTTGGACACACGACAAAATGTTTCTCTGCAGATAAAGATCGGAACGAAGTTTTTAGTCAAAGAACGGAGAAGTTGCCGATGGATTTAAGTCTTTGACCAAAAAAGTTGACCAGTTGTGTACTAGATCTACTGATGGACGATGGATAATTGACTAACTTTACTGTGAATTCGCACGTCTACGAGTGTGTCACTTGCCATGGGCTGCATAAGAGCACATAACTGAGGCATGTGGAGACAGTCACGATCAATGAGTGCAACCACACTCGCGGTTACATTTCCACGCTGTATTATCATAACCAATGAAGCAACAACGGATTCCCACGACATAATTGATGCAATAGTTTTATGTCTGATTCTCGTCGCGTAATGTAAATAGACTGAAGCTTCGGTAATCCATACTAATATTATAAATGCGAAAGTAACTCATCTGTCTGTCTGCTACTCTTTCACGCCAAAACTACTCAACGGATTTAAATGAAATTTGGTATACAGATAATCGAGACCCTGAGAAAGGACATAGGCTACTTTTTATTGCGAAAAGGGGGTTGTAAGGGGTTGAAAGGGGGGTAAAAAGTTACTTTTCCACCCGGACGGAGTCGCGGGCGGCCGCTAGTATTCTCTATAAAATAAAAATACTTCCCGATCGCGATTGTATATTAGTTAGTGGAACGCAAGTTGAAGAAGAGGAGAGGCGTATGAAGACTGGTATGGTCGAATAATAAAGTCTAATTCATATACAGAATACTATTTTTAAAATAATTTTGTCGATCATTTTACACGGCCAATTTTACTCATAATGAGTACAATATCTAGTTCGTCTCAATAATGCGCTCAGAGGTGCTGCTCGGGCTGGCGAAGCTTTGCACTTCCACTATGTTTGCCAAGGCTCATATTGACGGTTTCCACACGATAATCAGGAAGAGGTGCGCCTCGCTCGATTACATTAGTTTCCCTTGGAGTTCGTTTTCAGAAGTGAAATGGCCAAGGCGGTCCGCAAAAAGAACGACGTTTACGATGGAGGGGGGACGGCGTTCCAACATTTGATGACCTCTGGTAGATAGCATAAGGTATCGTCTGGCACATTTAAAATTTTAATTCTGATCACGTTTGATACCTACCTGTAACACTTCAAATATTGTAAAGGGTTTACACAAAGGGGAATCTAATTACAGGAAGTATAAAAACTAAGAATACTCCGACCACCTATCGCCAAGTTGCAATCAGCCACTTACGCGGTTATGCCACGTTGGGAAACGGTAGGCTTACTTCATATCATTGCATTGTTACGCCGGTGCAGGCTCGGGCGCTAATGCAACTCTAATCCGCTTTGAACGACTATCTGGTACCTACTCAGATAATAATATACAGGAGCAACCTTATTCGAAAAAAAAAAACAAATCAAAGTTGTTGTAATGTGGAAGCTTAATGCACCCTGCTGTCGCTTTTGAACCTGGGGCCCGCTGTCAAGTATCATGAGGGTCACTTTTATGTAAGAAGGTCCATCTAACATCCAGCTATTGCTCGTTTAACAGCTATCCTACCTATGAAGCAACGCATCCCAGCAAAAAACTAAATCAGTTGAATTCGAAATAAGAACTCGACGTCCGAAACTCCGAATACCATTTGCATTGGCTAGGTTTTTTCCACAAAACCGTTCTGTTCTGTACGTACTAAGCACCTACTCACACTCCCTAACTGCATGCATACTTCCGATAATGAGCACGATAATGACAACGAGGGACAGTCGTCCACACTGAATACTACACCTCAACTCTTATTCCATCACAGTAAAGTTCATATTTGAAAAAAAAATGTAACATAATGTGCACGTACCTGCCGCTTCAACAGGTAGAAGCACCTACCCCTTATGTCACAAGAGATAAGATTCAAAGTGTTTTGACAATCGCTTAAAAGGCCCAGTTGTTCATGTTATCAGTGAAACGTGACCAACGGCCATTAGGCAGTAGGTTTTTCAATAAATTAGTTACAGGCTTATCTGTTTTACCATTTATCTGCTAGTTGAAAGAATTTGGATCAATCATGGTAGACAGTGGCGGAGCGTGGGTACTTACCGGCCACCCGGGGGAATAGTGTGTACCCCATCTTTTCTTCCTTGAGCACTTCCCTTCCCCCTACAATCCCAGGTTGAAGCCTAAATTTGGCCGTGTCTTAAATTTTGCTGCATCAAATTTTTCTCCGTCTTTTGAGATTAAGTAACACATTAAGATCATCTGAGAGATAGGTTCATATTAGAATAGTAAATAATAAATAATCTTATCTCTAGTAATCGATGTGTAATCCTTCACCTTGGTCTATTTGGAGCTTTGCCAGCTCTATGAGATCTTGGTTGGCAATTTCTATGGTTTCCAAATAACAGTGGCATGTTTAGCGAAGGTTTAGAGTTCAAGTTCTTCCTGATTAGTGTAATCAGATTATAGGATTACGGCTACGTGTCGCTAATAATACTTTAATTAAAACTTGTTGTAAACTACTTCGAGTATGTCATATAAAATATTAACTAATCTGAATACATCAGAAACCTACGTCGAATTTATTGACCCCAAAAATAATAACAGTGGTAAAAAAATATCTTACATATTTTGGGTATCAGATTCAACGAAGTAGGTGCTTGTCCTAAGTTAGTGGCATAGTGGCTCGTCCTCACATCTTTTCGGGACTTAATTTGGTTGTTATTTCCAATCTATACTAATAGATGGCGCTGGTTATTACTTACATCGCGCAATTATTTTGCCCAGGTTCGGTTTAAAAAATCGCATATTGATTAGCTAAGTAAAAAAAAAGCAAAGAAATTGAAACACATTCAAAACACACAGTATAGCAACAACATAGTTACCCACTGAATGCCGTAATAACTCGAGTATTCAGCGCAAAAATGGCGTAGGTAATTGTAATTATGGCTACAACGATTTCTGTTGACAGTACAGTGACTCTATTGTAAAAGAGGTCAGTGATACAAAACCTCAAGGTCCATCGAATTATGGAAGCATTTTCATACTCTACTGTTGTTGATCTACATAATGCACCAGCATTTCACGTGGGATGATCATTACTAGCTATTTAATCAAAATATGGTAGATCAGTGCATAAGACCGTACGCTTTTATAACGGGACCAAAAACTCCTCTTCCTAACTCCTACTTAAAATTCTGGGCCAAGTTTTAAAGTAAGAGAGTAAGAAAACATTTATTGACCACAACACATTTACACTTAGATAAAAAGAAGAACAATCAATCCTCATAAGAACTATCACAGGTCACTGTAGACTGAACAAACACGGCTTCAGAACCGGGCTGACCGTGGAGTCTACCTGCAGGTTCTGTAAAACAGAGGATGAGACACCCATGCACATCCTCTGTCATTGTGATGCCCTCGGGCACCCAAGAAGCCGAACCCTGAGCAGCTACCACATCGGCCCGGATGATGTTAAGGCTATCGCTCCCAAGGCTATCACACCGTTCATGATGACCGTGGGCCTAGGAGACGATCTCTAAAAGAGAGCGGAGGACACAATAGATCTTATTGGTCGCAGTGTCCACTCGGTAAGAACGCTTCCGGACAAATAATAAAATAGATAAAAAGACAAAATAAAGAAAACATTGAAGTTGCGGCCAACAAGGGTCAGCCTCAGCTTATGCGTTTTGATAAGTGATCCTTGTTGCAGCCGCTGTGTTTTATCCAAAGAGAATATTTAAAACACTTGGTTCTACCTATTTATGTTACATGTCAACATACTCATCACTGTACTCATGGACCGTATACGGAGTCGGTTGGTACCGCACTTATTTGAACCAAGTACTTACTACCCGTATGTTACTTTTCGTGCTCCGATTGTTTCGGCGACGTCACGCTTTGCGATAATCGCGATCTAAGTGTTGAACTGAGATGGGTTTAAATAAAAAGTTACAAGTTCAAAAATATGTATAGGTACACTTTAGGACCTTGTCACTGTACATATGTATAAGAAAACGACTTCCACTTTCTTATAAATATGTATTGTGACAAGGTCCTAAAGTGTATACATATTTTTGAACTCGACTGTACGCAATGACACTTCAAGTTACCTCCCGCAGTGCAAAAAAAAGTCTTGTGTCTCAGGTAGAAAGACGGCCCGAAGTCTAAAAAGTGTCGCTGTGTTCTTACACCTGTAAAACAAAAATTTTTTTTTGAATTATTATGATAATAATTCACATCATACTTTCCTCCTTTCATAAAACAAGGATCCTTAGAATTGTGTATGCAGAGATTATAATGATCGAAGTTTCTATTTCTATTAAATTGTTTTTGCTTTCGGTTAGTAGCTTGCATGTTCTTCTTGCTATATTGCTCATAAATTTAAGGATGTACCAGTACTGACAACAAAAAAATATTTTTTTAGAATAAAAGCCGGATATAAAATTTAAATTTAAAAACGATTAGTGTCACGTAGTGTTATTCCTATCTGTGTTTGGCGGATGTGTTGAAGGCACAGGGTTAATGAGCCAGGTCGTTATAGACGCAATCTCGGCCGCTGCAAAAGTGCTATAATAGAGTTATAACACCTATAGAGTTGGCTAGCTTACTATGCCTATGCCGGTACATTACTCCATAACCACAACGGCGGTCAAAGTAGGGCTGTCGCGTAGTAGGGTAACAAAATAACACTATGTTTGCTTTGTATGCACGTTTGATTACCGAGCTATTTGACAGATCATTATACTGTGTTACAGTAAATAAGTAATATTATGTATGAGTTCATACTTGTTTCTAAGATCATAATTATTATACCTATACGATTCTCTTTTTGATAGTCCTTATGTTTTATAATATTCAATTCGAATTCCACCTAATCTTTTGATTTCTGTGATAGAAATCCATATCTAGTTGTTGGGCTGACTTTAATTTTTCGTGAGGGACGCCCAGTGGTTGTACTATCTTTTTTTTTTTTTTTTTTTTTATAGGATAGGGGGCAGACGAGCATACGGATCACCTGATGTTAAGCGATTACCGTCGCCCATGAACACCTGCAACTCCAGGGGCTTCACAGGTGCGCTGCCGGCCTTTTAGAGCGAGATATGCCCTTTTCTTGAAGGTTTGTAGGTCGTAGTGGTCCGGAAATACCGCAGGTGGCAGTTCGTTCCATATTTTTGTCGTACGCGGCAGAAAGTTCCTGGCAAAGCGCACAGTAGTGGACTGCCAGCCATCCAGATGAAATGGATGGAACTGCTGCCGCGTGGAACGATGTCGAAACGAGGCGGCAGGAATCAAACCGAACAATTCCTCGGAGCACTCCCCATGGTATAAGCGATAGAGAATGCACAAAGACGCAACATCTCTCCGCAGCGCCAAGGGGTCAAGCCGACTAGTGATATCCCGGCAATCGACGATTCGAGACGCTCTCCGCTGGATCCGGTCTAGAGGAAGAAGCTGGTACGCAGGTGCTCCTGCCCAAAGATGAGAGCAGTACTCCATATGCGGCCGGACTTGCGCCTTATATAGCTGAAGGCGATGAGCCGGAGTGAAGTACCGTCTCGATCTATTTAGCACGCCAAGCTTCTTTGAGGCTAATTTAGCCTTGCCCTCTAGATGGTCCCGGAATTGGACTTCGCTCGATATGTCGATACCAAGTATACCAATAGTGGCTGAGGCATTTAAGGGGGTGCTCTCAAAATTAGGAAATGCGACCCAAGGAATTTTTTTTGCGGTGAACGCACAAACTTGTGTTTTGCTGGGGTTGAATCGGACCAAGTTAAGTCTACCCCAATCTGAGATTTCGTTCAAACATGCTTCCATCTCAGACACAAGTTTGTTTCGGCTCTCGATGACGTTTTCCCGAGAAATGTTAGCGCAGCCGTTGTAAAACGCATCGCCCGTACTGTCATCCGCATAGCAATGAATATCGCGTTTATGCAAAATATCATTGATATGAAGAAGGAACAGTGTGGGCGATAGCACACAGCCTTGCGGGACTCCAGCATTTATGGACATAGTGTCGGAGCATTCACCGTCAACTAAGACCTTGATGCTTCTATGTTCCAAAAAGCTAGAGACCCATTCGCATAATTTCTCGGGAAGCCCATAGGAAGGAAGCTTCGCGAGAAGCGCCTTGTGCCAGACCCGATCAAAGGCCTTCGCAATGTCCAGACTAACCGCCAATGCCTCTCCCTTACTCTCAATCGCCTGTGCCCAACGGTGAGTCAGGAAAGTCAGCAAATCACCAGCTGACCGACCCTGGCGGAAGCCGTACTGTCGGTCGCTAAGCAACTCCTGACCCTCGAGATACCGAAGGAGCTGGCTGTTAATTATGGATTCCATAACTTTTGAGAAAAGGGAGGTTATGGCTATCGGTCTATAATTGGACGGATCTGAGCGGTCGCCTTTCTTGGGGATCGGGTGGACTAAGGCCGTCTTCCAGGACGTCGGGACAACGCCAGAAGAGTAGGAAAGCCGAAAGAGTTGCGTGAGTACCGGTGCCAACTCCGGAGCGCACATCTTTAGCACAATGGGTGGGATTCTATCGGGCCCACTCGACTTGTGAACGTCTAGAGACATGAGGGCTAAACGCACCGAGCGTTGGTGGAAGCGGATGTCGGGCATACACCCATCGCACTGCGGTATGCTCGGTGGTACCTGGCCCCCATCATCTAAAGTCGAGTTGGACGCAAAGAGTTTGCCCAGAAAGTTGGCTTTCTCTTTTGCGCCATGGGCTAACGAATCATTTCCCGTGCGCAAAGGAGGAAAAGACGGCATGCAGAAATTACCTTCGATAGCTTTGGCGAGAGACCAGAACGCACGTGTTCCCGAAGGAAGACGTTCAAGTCTCTCGCCGATTCTACCGATGTGCACCGACTTCGCTCTTGCAATGTATCTTTTGAGGGACCTGGAGGCGAAGTTGTACTTCTTTTTGAGGGCGCTGGTATTTTCATCCCCTGTCGCCACCGCATCAGCCCAGGCTTGGTAAGCTTCCTGCTTCTTACGAGAAGCTTTTCTGGAAGATGAACCAAACCAGGGCCGAAATCTGCCACCGATAGGAACCACAGAAGACGGAATGAAAAGTTCCATTCCCTGCAACACCACATCGGTAACAGAGTCAGCAACGACGCTGGGATCATCCGGCACGAAGCACACCTGCCTCCAAGGGTAGGATGCAAAAAAAGACCGCATTCCATCCCAATCTGCTGACCTATAGTGCCATACACGGCGCCCGCGTGCTTTCCGCGGTCGAGCCAAGTCTGTGAGTGGCACTTTACTACGGACAAGGCAATGGTCCGAGGAGCCCAGTGGAGCAACAACGGATACGTTGTAGCCGTCCGAGTGAGAGGTCAGCAGAAGGTCCAACAGTGAAGGAGCATGGCCGTCCACATCTGGGATTCGTGTGGGCGTGGTAACCAGTTGTGTCAGTCCATTTGCAAGAGCGAAGTCGTGAACAGATCGACCTGCATAATCAGTTTTACTGGACATGAGCCAGTCGGCGTGGTGGGCATTAAAATCGCCAAGGAGAATGATTTCCGCAGAAGGGATCTGCTGCTGCACAATGTCCGAAGCCATCTGGATGCGCTCAAAGAGTCGGTCAGTTTCGGTGTCACCGCTATGGGACCTGTAAAGGCACGCATAAACGCGAGGGTGGTCGTCGCTGTCTACACGGAGCCATAAAATAGATAGGTCCCGACCTTCAAGATTGCTGAGGCGACGAGAGCTGATATCGTCTCTGACGTACACACACACTCCAGCCCTAGGTAAAAAGGAATGTTCTAATCCATACCCAGGGTAGGTAAGGTAGGACGTGTCCGCTGGAGACGATATCTGCGTCTCAGTCAGAAAGAGCATAGCCGGCTTTGCTGTCTCTAAATGGTGGTGTACAGCATTCAGGTTGGAATGTAGGCCCCTTATGTTACAAAAGTCCACATCTAGTGTGGCAGGGGGTGCCTTGGTGTTCTTGCTCTTAGCCCCAACATTAGTGGACACAGTTTTGCCCCCCCCAGAATACGAAGGGCAGCCTGGGCGTCCAAGCTCAGGCGCAGATTGTACTGAGCGTGGACGTCCAGAGAGGGATTCTCCAACGCTGGCGCAGTTGGTACCCTCCTGGGGTAACTTCTTGGTTTTCAACTGTGCCATAGGGGGGAGGGGGGTTTGGGCTTCCGGTGATCTCACTCACTCGGCGAAACACAGCACAAGCGCTGCTTCACGCCGGTCTTCTGTGAGGCCGTGGTATCTCTCCGGTCGAGCCAGCCCATTCGTGCCGAAGCGTGGCTCTCCCACGGAAAAAAAGTGCTGAGCATTTGGCGCTACCCAGGGGGCACGTGTGGGTATCTAGAGCTAAAGCCCACGGACGCGCTCAGCTTTACCCCCCAAAATATCTGTAATCAATAATGTAGGTAGGGCCCATTGTATCCGATCATCATTATCATCATCATCATTTCAGCCAATAGACGTCCATACGATTTATAAATCATGGAACAAAAATGAAGTGATTTCAGCAAACTAGGTAATAAATAATAACACCCAGTTAGTAATCTTCTACTTCTTGAACGATATTAGAAAATTCGCACACATTTGCCTTCTTTGCAGATAGACCACGCATGTCATTTTATTGATTTACTGTCAAGGGACATCCCTAAATATGAGTCATTATGCGGGGAGCAAGTTATTGTGCTCATAATAGGTCAAACCTGCCTTTTGTTCGGTTTCTGCTCACTGTGAAATTGCCTCAAATGGCGTGAATCGATGTGATGCAAAATAGGTTGTTTTCCACCTGGAATAAAATAGATTTTGTTCAAAAATGGGTTTGCACAAGAACCTTATGGCGATGGAAAATTAAAGCTAAAGCAATATAGGCTTAGGGAAATGGAAAAGAAAGTTGAAGTTCTTAATACCATCAAAAGAAGGAAACTAGAATATATTGGACATATTGTATGATGCGCAGCGCAGGTCGAAGTATGGTCTATTGCAACTTACAACACAACGTCACCGGAGTGACCTGAATCAAAAAATATGAATGTCTTACGACTATCCTTATTCTGTGGTATTCTGTCCGTATCTCTGTGAATCTGTATGAGATTATTAGATTATTAGAAATCGTAATATTCTAGGAAGAATTTGTAAGTTTGCTAAATTGAACAGAACTTTGTGATATTTGTATGTATCAGTTAGATAAGATAACTGATAATTAAGTCACTCATGTAATATAATAATCAAGTACCTATTATTTCTACCTATAGTCGCTATGCGCTAATGTAACAACAATTTTATCAACATTGATAAAAACAAAAGCAGTTCCAATAAACGAAATTCCGATCATAATTATGCGCTTGCGACGGATTTGTATAGATTAGTATAGTTTCTATTTTTTTTATTGTGTGATAGGTGGCAGACGAGGAGACGGATAACCAAGTGGTAAGCAATGCCGCCGCGCATGCACACCCGCTACACCAGCGGAATCACTAATCGATAAAACCGAGTTGCAAGAGCGCAAATAAAATCTTAATCTCAGTCAATAAAATGTGTTATGAAAACGTTTATCGATGCCTGCCGTTGATAAAGACATCCGAGTTTCAAAGGATTATCAGATATACTGTTTCCTTGGGCCGTGATATCGCGATGTTTTATCGCTCTTGTGTAATAATGACTGTCAGTTAAATGAAAGGAACGATGGGATTCCGTCAAGGCCTCAAGTCTGGCTCCATATGGGATACAGCTCTCATCTCTGGGCTGGAGCACCTCAGTGCCAACTTCTTCCTTTGACCTCATGTAACGTAGGTGATAGGGCTCGAATTGACCTGGCAAAATCTGTTGAAAGCAAGACAGTTTTTGTTTTGTCCTGTTTGTCTATTGGGGTAGATTAAAGCAGAATAGCAATTTCGCCAATGGGAGCTATCGCGTGTGATAAAATCCGCTAGATGGTTTGGTATATTGTTAGAACTAGCTTTTGCCCGCGACTTCGTTCGCGTGGACTTCAGGTTTGTAGCCTATGTGTTATTCTGATGTATAAGCTATATTGTGGTAAAGTTTCATTCAAATCCATTCAGTAGTTTTTACGTGAAAGAGTAACAAACATCCATAAATCCATACATCCATACTTACAAACTTTCGCCTTTATAATAGTAAGTAGGATGAGATCCAACTTTTACGTCATTGGTTGTTTAGTGACATTTTGACATCTCTCATCAAAAATAATAACCAATCTCCGTGTAGATGGACCAGTATTTATTTTCACCATCAGTAACGTTTCTCATGGAAACTCTTATGGAGAATTCATTATAACGAGTGAAATTGTTGAAACAAAAATAGTCATAATAGTCAAACAATTTGTGTGAATCAAATACCGATAATTGAATAATGATTGTGATGATTGCCGCACTCACGGCCAAACAATCAGACACAGCCAGTAGTCGAACCCGCTAATAGCAGAGTGTGAAGAGATTACACGTTCATCAATTACTCTTAGGTAGTGAAGTGCCGAGTCGGATTTTTTGGTATTCATTGAAAAGCGAATCGAATAAGGACTCGAGTTGGTTATTAAATGGTATTTTGTACTATTAGATACGAATCATACGAGTATTTCATCATTAGATCATGGTATGTAACTAATTAGAACGCGCTATTAATCCCTGAACGTTTAAATGTTTAAAATTTTGTGAGCTGCTCAAACTTGCCATCTTTTTCTAAGTTAAGATTATGATAGAGTCAAGATGTTGTTTGAGCAGTTTTTAAACTTAAGATGCATTTGATAATTCTGTCCCTAGAATTTGTACAAAAACAGTATGTACTCGACGCTTGTACTCGTATTCGAGTATTGTGGACCTTACGAGTATGGATGTGCTGAGTTTTCGAGTCATTCTGACTCGGCACGTTTCTACTCGTAGTAGCAGTCCGTCTGCGCCGGCGCCGCTCACGCGACCACTAATGAACAATAAGTGGAAGAGGCATTAGGGGGTCGACGCCCGGGTCAGATGACCATCTTAACTAACATGCGAACTGCGTCTATGTTGGTTTTAATTAGTATGGCTTGGTTTATTTGCAACCAAAGTATTCCACGTAACTTCCAACATACACACAACAAAAGTCGCTATTGATCTCTCAACCGCGTTTGATCTACTATAGGAGATTGTTTCGGTTTATTTTGACGCCAATTGTACTGTGCTTCTATATAACAAGCCATTGACTTTCATCCATCCCATAATTATTCATTCTGGTGTCCCATATGGTGGTGGCAGCATTGGACCAGCTCCTTTCCTTTCGGGCGTACCCCAAGGTGGTGATTTAGGTCCTTTCCTTTTTTCATTTAACTAAGTTGTGTCATTGATTCTATGCATATTTAGAAAATGCCTAACCTGATTGAGGGAATTATTACATTATTTGATCAATATTTTGTAAACTTCCGATGTAGACATGGAATCTGATTAATGTTTACTGATCTATTCATAAATAAAACGCAGGTGCATCTGTAAATGAATTTAAATGGAACTTCTATAACACCGGTTAAATCAAACAAGAAGAAAAAACTAATAAACATTCGTTTGTTGAATTTCGTTGGTCGCTAACTAAACAAACGATGCATGGGGTTTGGTATTTAGGTCAATCGTAAACTGACGACTCATAAACGTTTTAATAAATACAAATTTGTACTTTCCTAATAGAGAATACTTGTTAGTGATAGTAGGCTAAGGGCCTCTGTATTAGTGAAGTTTTGATTAGTTACCTACTTATTGGTTATCATTTTGTAATTAGAAAGTAAAAAGTATCGACGATATTTTAGCACTCAATCATTGTGATATTTATAGAGTATATAAATCATAAGCTATACTTTCCTTGTTACTTACATAACTTATGGTGAAAGGCGATCCTTTTCGATGATAGCCACTAGTCAGGGTGAAATAGTGAGTGCAACAAACATTGTTTGGTGGTCGGAATAGGTCCATAAGAGCTTTTTTTGGTGAGGGAAAGAATACACGGAAAGGAAATGTAGCGTACCTTACGATTTTTTTCCCTGACCACTGAACTAGTGGTAGAAAAAGGAAAAAAAAAAGGAGATAAAAGGTTATCCTCCAGTTCGTTCGTTGCACGTTCTATTCACTGAGCTACCATTGCCTAATTATGGCTTTCTGCTCGTGCGCAGACAAACTTAGATCAAGGCACTAATTTATTGGATACCAAGTCTTATCATCACTTTACTTTGTCGCTGTAGATACCAACAAATTCTCACTCGGAGTCGTTACGCTAAATAAACATCACAAAGTAATTTCTGTTAATGTTTAATAATGACCACGATCCTAACATTCCAGGTATAACTTACACAGAAAAATATATGTAGAAACAATGCCAAGGAATTCGTATGAATTATTAATCGCTACTTCGTAACACCCACAACCGCTTCCTTCGTTAATATTAGGCGTATCAAATAAAATTAGACAAATTCAAATAAAAAATTCTAAATGTAGAACTGAACGAATATGGAAAAGTAAATTAATGCCAAGTTACATGTAAAGAAACGGCAGTTAATTTTAATTTCGATGTGATACAAGAAATAGGTAACTCGTTGATGTGTAGACTTTTACGAGATCATAGACCTATAGGAGAAATGTACTTAGCGAGTTTATAGACTTGAATGTCTGTTGCCCTCCGGCAGTGTATCTGCAATCCTTTTGGTGTAGCGGAAGTCTACGGATGGCATGGCAGTGATAGTTTACCATCATCGGTTTCATGGTAAACATTTAGAAGTAGAATATTATATTTACTATTATTTGCGTAGATAATTGTCATAAGTCACCAGAATCTGACATAAGGCATTTCGATTTAGATATCCCGAACAGTGGTTAGACCAGGTCCCTTTCACACGAAAGAGCCTCAGGCAACAAAGGCAGGACACTTTTGTACCGCTACATTGAAACCAGGTTAGATGTACAAACTTTGCTGACCTTGACATCGAAGAATTCGTTATAGTTACAGCAGTATATCGAATCGTGTATCTTCCTGTACTGTTACTGTACGAGCGCATGCTAGAGTTCGTAGCCTGTTTAACTCTCTATGTATGCACCCGGCCTATTGGGTAAGTTCTGGGTTAGAGACAGTAGCAAAAATGAGGATAGACGTGATCCTTTTCACTATGGAAGAAAAAGAAAATACGTGGGAAAACAATTTGTGGAAACAAGGTAAAAGCTTGGCTGTCTGTTTACAGTGCGTCAATGATTCGCAGTGATTCTAATAGCAAAACATGGCTTGGCTAACATGAATCATTGGCTGGTGACGCAACGGTGACTGCATCGATGATAGCGAGCATAGCGACGTTTGTTTCTTCTGTTTACTATTATGACATGATAGTCTGTGGACTATTGTCTTTTGGCTATCACAGGGTAAGCAAAGGATAAGTCTCATCCATGTACAGTAGATCGCCAAATATCCGAAAAGCCAATTATTTCGAATCGGTGTTTAGCTAAATATAAAAAATTAAAACCAATTATTAAGACACAGGTGACAAGATACAGATGTTAAAAGAAAAATTAGGAGTAGCACTATGTCTTGCCCTATTATATTAAACTTTTTAGTATTTATTATACTTTTTGTTTTTAGTTATGATCTGGTTGTAACATTTTGAGATAGGTACTAACTACACGTACTTCTGATTGAGAAGTACCTACGAATGAGCTTAATTCTAGAACTGTGTTTGTTAAACTTTTTGTTTAGTTTATTCTAAGAGTGACAGTAGACACTTGGTTTTTTCTAGGTATTAGGTACCAGTCCATGTCCGATTTATCAGAATTTTCGATTACCTGAATCGACCTCGGTCCCAATTAATTCGGATAATCGGCGCTCTAATGAACTGTTAAGCTGTTAAGTGCAATACTTGGCGTATTTTTTCCATTTTAATTTTACGATGACCATTTTTATGCTAAGTAGTTATAAAACCACGGGCGGAGTTTCATCACACAGCACACCGGAAATTTGTATCATATCTTGTGTCTCTATCAATAAGAATCTTATAGATCTTTATCTATCGAATGCAGTTTTGTGGATGTTCTAGACAAGTTATTAAGATTCATGTTAATTAATTTCGATAGGTGAGTGGCTGGGTGCAACTATTTTAACAACTTCTGACTGGATTGTTAACTTTCAATGAATGAAGACAGTTTAACGAACTTATACCTCTTCTTGAGGACGAATTAGCATATACTTACGTAACTAGTCTGGTCGAAATACCTTAAAAACTATTTGAAATAAAAAGAGAACATGTTTCCGTTCTGTAATTACTAATTAGTCATTCGTTTGACAGCGGTCATTAGTGCGTCTACCTATTCGATTTCATGTGAGAATATTTTGTCGAGTATTTTGATTGCCTGTTTCCAATCCCAATGTCTTTCAAATTACGTCTGAGTGAGTTGTGTTTGTTGCTTCATACAAGACTTTTGAAATGAATGACTAAAAATCTAACACATCGACAACTGACATCGATTTACATTAATATTACTATAGTATCTCTGATACTTTAATAATTGTAAGCCTCTGAGCTGGGCATGTTTGTATGAAAAATGGTCTTGAGGTGATTTGGTTGCTCGCAAGTGTATCTCGTGAGGCAAGTTACTGCATGGTTTACGATCTCTGAACCCAAAGGGTATATTTATGATGATTAAAAGTCTGTTCAACAATAGGTGTACTTCTACAGCCAATTATGTTTATGCATTGATGCGAAGGCACTATCCCATATTCCCATCCTATCTATTTGAGGAATATACAAGGCCGCTTGATGAATAGTAATTTCATTGTTGAAAATACAATTTTTAGTTACAAAGAATTACGATTGTACACGAAACACGTCCGGTTACACATTCTGACAAATTACCTCAAAATTAATCCAAATATGTTTGATTTTAAGTTGAGAATCGATTGATGTTTGACTTGGATACATTAAACTTGTGGCTTTACGATAGAAGGGTGGAGTCGTGATTTTACCGCTATCATTTTTGAATATAGTTTTTGTTATGTATTTCGATTTTGAACCTGTTCGGCCTTATTCCAGCTGCAAATTTTCAACATCAGAACTCGAAATTCCATCCATATCACTTGGATAGATTTCATTCCTCCACTGCGTTTTTCACGTTACAACAACTCTTACAACTGTGGAACCAGCTACCAACGGAGGTGTTTCCAAGCAGATACGACCAGGTGATCTTCAAGAAAAGGACTTATTCCTTCCTTAAGTGCCGGCAACATATTTATATGTAATGTCTCTGGTGTTGCAGATGGGATGAATGCTAAAAACCATCGTTGAATTTGCCGTTCATAAATAAAGCAAGTAGTTGAACTCGGAGTCAGGTACATAGGTATCTGATGTTAGTTTGGTATATGTTTCCATCTAGAAAAACCTTATCTCTTGATTAACTTACAGTGACTTTGTTACTGCATGACTTTACATTTCCTTTATTTATCTCATGTTTTTGAAAAAAAATACTAACTTGACTGAAGCGTGAAAGGTATAAATTGAATTTTTACTTTGTATACTAATAGTCACGCCTGACTGGCTCCTCACAAGTCGTGACAATTGTCTGTTTTATTGGTTAACAACAACTAAACAACTTAATTATCGGTACAATCACAGTCGCAGATCGCTTAACAACTAAGTGTTCGATGCTGAGATAATGCTTGTGTTAATTTCTCAGTGTGATTGTTTACAATGAATGTTCCAATGCAATGATTACTTCGACTTGGATATATCGACATATCGATATGACTACAAACACAGATACTTACATTATATCCTCACAAACTTCTACATGTATAATATTAGTAAGATATTGTTTCATCGGATTCTGGATATTTGGAGGTTCTATAGTTTTCGTTTTACATAATGTTGGTTCTTGTATGTCATCTCAAGCTATTAAGTCATATAGTAGGCGTCAGGGAAGCTATTAAATTCTGATGATGTTTACAAAAACCTGTCTATAAATCTTATACTAACTACTACCTTTCTAAATAAGTGGTATATCTAGAAGTATAGCTATAGCTTCACTTGCATTAAAAATATTAAAAATTCTAGTCTTTAGCCTGTTTTAATCGAGTCATTTTGCAAATTCATTCGGAATGTTCAAAGGAAAGTTGAACATTGCACCGATAAACAGTCTGCAGTTTCTGAAACGTGAAACCATAATACAGTTGGTGTAGTTCTCCTGGTAAAGAGTTGCGAAGGTCAGACGCTTCATTGTAATTACCAGACTCTCCAAATCCTAAATCATTGTCTACGTATCAGATCTACAAAACTAACTTCCTGGATTATGGCCCAAGTGGCTTGCCCAAAGATCACTGGGCAAAGCGATATCTTTGGACGCGAGGAAACCAGCACGTTTCGGATAGTTTTATAAGATTGGCCGCACGAACTATGAAAAGATCTCCCCTTACACTAGTTATTAAGGGCACGTCTTCACCGAATGGACCGGAAGTACGGACGCTCACACCCCGCGGCAATTTCCGGCAAAGGAAAGTATTCAGACGGGCGTGTTCGTTGACCTGTATTACGGGAACTGTGGCTTCGAATCAAAATACTGTTTGACCTAATCTTTTTTATGTGATGGGTGACAGACGAGCAGACATCACCTGGTGTTCAGCAATAGCCGCCGCCAATGGACACACACAACTTCAGTGGAGTCACAAGTGCGGTGCCAACCTTTCTCTGTTTGTAAACCGTATGCGTTTTATTCTTCGCCAACACCATTGGCTTAGTAAGGGGTTCGGTTAGTATAATTGGTAGTACAGCCACCCGGACTGTGGAAGCACAAGTGGAAGGTTGTATTTTAGTCCCACCTGAACCCGACGATGAATTTTTAAGTGCATTATTTACTTAATTTCTGTGACCATTTAACGGCATTATACCTATGAGGCAGTATAGTTCACAATGAGATGAATTTGCATACTTTTTCGCGCGGTGATCGTATACCTAGTCTCGAATTATTAGGACGCTTCGTATGTCGTATGCGATTCATATTAGTCATGTATTTGTTTATGTCTCACTCGTATTTGATGTGTGCGAGCGTGATGATGTCATCGGCTTTACGTTAAAGCATGTTGCTACAATTATCCTTGAATAGTTCCGATCCGAATTGACAAACAAACTTACTTATTAGTGAATGATTAAATAACTTTTCCTTATTATGTATATTTATGACGATTTTAGGCTGCGAACTATTATATTACGTATGTATATATTTTGTTGGTAACAATGCTGTAATGGTTATTTTAATATTTATTCGGTTAATTTACCTGTGTAGAATAAGTTTACATAGAAGTAAAGTTTATTAGTCATTTCAGGGCCTATTTGACCAATCTTTATCCGAGGATAAATCTATGTATAACGCTTCGATTCGTATGGAATGAGAGCCTTATACCATAGATTTATTTATGAATACTTCATTATACAAATAAACGATTTATCTATCCATACCATAAGTGACAGAGTTTTTAGGGCAGTTTTAGGGGTGCGCTCCATTTGACCGAAACTCAAATGAACTAATTTTCATCGACATAACGCTCATTTGATAGAATTTTTACTTGAACTAAATTCGGTTTGTCTAATTTCATTTCGTATAATTATTGTTTGATATAATGTAACAGGTGCCATAATAACATTTTATATACCACTCTTTTGGTATAAAAATCATTTTATATAATGCTTAAATAATATAAAAATCATTTCGTATAGTGCTTAAATGTTATAAAGTATTCTAATCATGTTTACAAACATTAGGGCGAACTCGACTCAACCTACCTCGACCTTCACGTGGTACTTGTCTGCCCTACCCCTAGAGTGTAATTTAATAAGGCGGAGGCGCGGAGGGAGGCAGCCCCCACCCGCTGTAATAAGGTTCAGGCACTCGGGCTCTCCGTAGCGGCTGAGGCTGGTCGCCGAAGGCGACCAGTAAGCCGAAGCTGCGGAGGAGAGCGTGGGTGCCTGAAGCTCATTACGCTAGGGTGAAGGGGCTGGCTTCCCGCAGCGCCGAAGCACACGCAAAACGAATGCATGCTGCATGTCTGCCTGCATGCCTGCTGCATGTATGTATATGCATGCTGCTTGCCTGCTTGCATGCTGGATGCCTGCTTGCATGCTGCATTGTTTGCTTCATTACAGTTATATGATATGAGATGTATATTATTCGATTTTATGTTAAATAATAATTATAATATTTGAAAAATAGATAAAATGAACGTTAGACTTATTAATGGTTATATGAAATGAAAATATACCATCTAAATTTATACTAAACGTTTATTATACTGAATGAGTGGTTATACCATATAAGAATATACGAAATGAAATTATATCGGTTGAATGTTAGTTTTTTTAAACTTATATCAAACATTACACACCCCAGTTTTAGCAGTTGTCTGCAACAGTTTATGTGGATTAACAAACTTTATTTAGTTCTATAGCAATCGTTCCACAATTTCTCAGAACCACGGAGAGGGGGGGGGGGGGAGACATCTTGACCCCCCACCAAGCCGCTCTCTTGAATGGAGTAGCTACTAAATACTCTAAGTATATCTATTTCCGTCGACGGTGATTCGGCTGGAACTAGTCGTGTCGCAATAAACGCGACGTTTATAAATAACTATAAAAATATACGGTCTATTTCTATTCCTTTCGGTTTTTTCGTATGTGTGAGATTTTTAGTTATGACGTTCAACGAAAGTACTACGCATACATACTCGAGCGTTTAGAGTGGTCCCAGCTGGTTTGGGAGAAAATGACAGAGACACTTGCAGGTGAGATTCGATACGGCATTTCGAGGGGAAAAGGGTTACCAAATATACAATACTTAACCCACCGCCTTCCCATTGTCTTTTCCGCCTTCTCGGCATACGGACCGAATCGCAGGAGTCACCAACGGTACTTGCACGGGGTTCTTTCCCGTATGGCGTTTGCTTGACTCCCTAAATAAATCTTTTCCGTCCCATATCTGTTTCACCTCTCCTCTTCTGGGGCGTGAACTAATACAGCACATGACTGTGCGTTCTGGCAGTACTTTCTCTTTAGTCTAGGTCTTTTCGCTTTTGCGCCATTACAAGACATATACAAGACTTGTCAAACTTTGGACATTAGTCCTAGCGCACTCCATATACAAGGTTAGCGCTTAAGAGAACCAGACTCGAAATCCTCTAAAGAGCGTTAATAACAGGTGCAGGATGAATTTGTTATTGATACTCAACGATAATTAACGTTATCACAAGGCTAGTGAAGTAAATCCATATGTCGAAACACGTCATTTAAAGCAATAACCACTCAAGGAAAGTGATTCAGTCAGTATGTGGTCGGACTGTAGGGTTGTCCAACATCGATTTGATGCTGACACAACTTTTTCTATGTGGTGGAATTATGGGCGAGATATTTTCAAAAATGACATTGTCGCTATCTCTGCTGGATCATCGTTGCTTCTCCTTAAACTATAGTGGGGAACGAATAACACGTACCCTTGTAGGTCGAATGGGACCATATGCCATTTCTGTCCATAGATCGTCATCCTTTCTATTTTAATGGCCAGATTTCAGAGACCTAATGAAATCTTTAATTAATAGGAGTCTATGCGCCTTCCTGTGTAAGATCATTTATGGCCAGCCTATGAAATAAAATGAGATTATGCTGATCTTTTACTTTTACTAAGGCTGACCTTTGTCGCTGCCGCAAAACTATTATCGCGTCTCTTTAAAATGCTATGTTTCTCTTCTCTCCTTCGTCTCGCTATAAAGACAATATTTAAAACAGGGATGTACCGATTAAACAAATATATAACTACGAATTTTCAATAGTGTACGTAGGGGCAGCCGTTTCATCAACTAAGGCAGTTGGCATCCTTGTTTAGGCTTCTGAGCTGACCTCCGCTGCCGCAAGACGATCGTCGCGTCATGTGCAATGTTCTGTTTACACATGTGTTGCCTTTGTGTAGTGTACCTGTATGCCTCTGTTTATTTTTGTACACGAGTACCATTACGTTGTGCCATATGTGGCTTCAGGATCGCGTAAACGTGTGGGACACATTTGAAAAAATCTTTGAAACCAAGACTTGTGGTGCATAATTTGAGCTGCTTAACTTACTGTATAATGTAATGTTAAGAACTTGTTTCGCGTTTGTTGTGGGAAAGCAGAAAGGGATAAATAAAAAAAACACACACAACACCTCATATTTACCTGACTCCGTACTAAGTAGCTTAAGCACTTATATCAGATAACAGAAGAAACACATAACGTAACTAATATTTGTCCAGGGTGGGGACAATTTAGGGGAAATTAGGGACAGTTAAAAATCCAAGACTTTACCTGCCGACCTTTTAGGCGACTGTCGCAGTTGGAATGCCGTTCACTACATTTTGTGGATAAACCAAATGAATAGTATTTATAAGAGTGAAAACTCAAAATCAACCGAATGCAGCTAACGGCATTATAGCTATGTAACACGGCAGTGCACTACTAATTCGGTCACGTGCTCTCCGAACTTCCAAAGCTCGGATTGGGAGCGCGCGCGCCGATGACGTCACGCCCGCGCCTCAGCCGGTTTGCGGTTCAAGATCAGCATCCGAGGTCAATCGTACGTGATCTTTGCAAGTTTATACTCGAACTAAACGCGTGCGCATACGTTAAGTGTTTTACTTCCTGAATGATGTTAAAGAAGTATATGCGTTTAGGAAGATAGTTGGTGAAGAATCAAGTCGCTTACGTTAACTGGACTGATGAAGGAAATAATAGAATGGTTCAACAGGTTTTGAACCTTTTTAGTTTTGACATAAGAGCGAAATCCAATGAATTTTTTCAACCTTTGATGTCTGAGAGAAATCTGCTGATATCGGTTTTTGACATACACATACAATATGTCACATGTCTGCTGTTTTAAACAGGTCCACACTTATTTGGGTATCCACAGTCAAGAAACTATCGAAACGAACGATAGCAACGCACGCTGTTTTTATGTGAGTCTTTGGTATCACTCCGGTTTAGCCGGCCCATTCGTGCGCAAACGTGATTCGCCCACGGACATGTACAGTATTTTGATTTGAGAAAGAAATTTGACAGGTCTTAGTAATCCTGATGTGTGGCTATCTGTACCTACTTAACAATAAAGGTGTTAATTCCCGTTTTAATAATTTAATATTATAGTTATAATGCAACGCAAAAATCCAAAAACTATTTTACCCTAGTCAAGAACCAGTTTCCCCGTCCGCCAAGTTATGTTAAGGCTAGGCTCGAGGAAGGTCCGTACTCTAAGGATCGATGAGTCATAGTCATCTATAATGAAGCAGACGATGGCTAGCTAAGTACCTACAATGACTCACGAACGGCGTCATAGTTGCGTGAGTATAACTATGATTAGTACGCACGTCATCCCATCACCATCAGCCTGTTGCAAGCCACTGCTGGACATAGGCTTCTCGTAATATTCGCCAATACACACTGGTGTCCCATCGAAATATAAAGGTCATTTGGGACCATAGAGAGTGCTTTTGTGTCTGCGCACACACTTGTGTATAAATGTTCTGCGTCGATCGGTGATATTTTTTATTTTATTTGATAGGTGGCAGACGAGCAGATGAACCTCCTGATAGTAAGCGTATGCCGCCGCCCATAGACACCTGCAACATCAGTAAAGTCACAAGTGCGCTGCCAGTCTTTAACCCCCTTTCCCTCAAATTGGGCCTTACGGTACCTCACTCACTCGACGAAAACAAAACGCAGGCGCTGGTTCACGCCGGTCTTCAGTGAGGCCGTGATATTACTCCGGTTGAGCCGGACCATTATTGCCGATGCATAGTTTTCCCAAGGATAAATTGGCCGCCATAGCCGAATTATCGGTTAGGAAGGACTGATTGATTGATGACATAATATCATCCCCTTTCTGTATTACGCAACGATTGTTTCTTATTAGACAAAATAAGTAACCATTGTATAATTGTATACAATTACGTTAATTAATATGTAACGGACACCTTTAAATATTTATGCCTTGTTTTCGTTTAAGACAAGCTTAGTTAATTGTACTTTCGGTTTCGAAGTAACTTGCCGTTGTTTACTAGATGTAACAACACTAACAACGCAATGAAATGCGGTATGTGTAATTATGTTTATTTTGAATGAATTTTAATTACGTGAATACCTGAATATATAATTTATTTTGACTGATGCCAGACGGTGAGAATTTTCTACATGTAATAAATATAATTAATATGGGATTTGGCGGGATTTTAACACGGTTTTATTAATTAAAAAGTTTATTCAGATAGGATAAAGAAAGTGTTGATGTTTCTCAAGTAAGTTCAGTCGTGGGAAAAGTTTTGGAATGCATTTGGCTTTGTCTTCACTAGAGTCTTGATCTAAGATTACTAAAATCTAGATATCATAGGTGGGTAACCTATGGTGGAGATAGCGAACCTTTACTTTGTAATGTGTCACTTTTGTAAAAGTCATTTATCCCACTTAGCTGATAAGAATCTAAGAATCATCTCAGCGTGGGTATCTGCCCTATTTTCTGTCCTCCCCCCTCGATTAATCCTAGATTATGCCGCCTCCAAAACTTGAAAAGTGCCCTACCTCTCAATTAGTGCAGAGGACTTTCCCCCAGGATGACAAGAATTTGCTGGTAGGTGAACAGACATTTTGCTGCCCCCTTAAAAGTTTCGCTCTACGCTACGCTACTCCGTAGACTATGAGTAGCATAAGGTACAAATGATCCCATAGCCATCGCTCCATCAAAATTGCTCCTAACAACGTTAGGCACCGCTGAATCTTGCTGGTTTATTAGGATAGGCAGTAAAAAACCATTTCATTCAATTACTAAAACCAATAGAATGATCATCCGCACTGGTTAACAGATTAAGTTATCAAGATCCATAGAGCGGAACACGAGGCGCCCGGCCGGAACCAAGTGGTAGTAAGGCGAAATAGACCGGCTTTAAACACCTTACTCCGATGGCTCAGTGAGCTAAAATGTGTCTTATATTATACCACTAGTGAACGCCAGAAGCTCCGGTGGCGTGGAGTTCGGTTACGACAAAATAAATTTACCCTATAATGTTACCCAGGTCTCACAAGTACACATGAACAAATTTTAATACAAATATCCGTTCAGTAGTTTTCCAGATTAGCGCAAACAGACAGGTAAAAATTATAAAAAAAAACATTGATTCATCTTTTGTTGATGATTTGCACGCGATACCTGGTCAACAGATCAAACAGATTATACAGGGTATATCTGTAGAAATTTACAACCCTTAACTACGTCTTCTACCAACCATGCTGAACAACATTTGTCCCACAAGTTTTGGAAATTCGTCAAAAATGTTTTCGACTGCCCATACTCCCCATACATCAACGTCAAGTTACGTTATCTTATGAAAAGTGTTTTTGTATGCGTACATATTCCCAAAAGTCATTGAAAAAAAAATGTTGATCAGAATGGTTTTTAGAGCCCTTGGTTCTTGGTTGTAAAAAGCATCAATAATACAGATTGTTTCAGTAAGTGTACAACCTGTATCATGTGTTCTATTGTAACGGGGTGCAACCAGCCGGATCCAAGCGCTAATGAAGTGAGGTGGACCGGCTCAAATTACAAACAAGGCATTACACGCACCGATTGCCAATGCTTTAGCCAAAATTAAATTCGTTTATTGCTTTTTCCTTGTGTACTTTTAGATCTTTAGGTGCTTTTTTTAAAACATTCCCTGTTTCGGGCTTTCATCAGACTACAGCCCGAATCCCAAAACTGCCCTCAACCTGTACGTACAAGGTTTATGTAACCCGAAGACGAAACTTGCACGATGTAATCTTCTTCTTCTCGTGTCGATGGCATCAAGATATTAAATTTTCCCAGCCTAATACTCTGCCACAACGACTGCGCTATCGGTAGGCTCACCGTATGTGCAGCTGTCTGGGCATAAAGGGCATGCCAGGAGATGAGCCATGGTTTGGGAGGCAAACATTGCTTGATGCGTCCGCGAATCCCCAATTAGTCAGGTTATACCTACAGCGGCCGACCCGAGTGCGCAGCCTGTTTAGCGACGATGCCGACGATGCAAGGAACACACAGCGCTATAGACAAAATACAAAAACGATCTGAGGGCGGGCCACTAATAAGTAAATACATTGAGACATTGTCCTGGTAAACTAAGGTTTTCCCTTGCCTATGAAAACCAGACAACAAAGGTGCCACAAACACAAATATATGTCGTCAACAAACATTTGTGTTGTAGTGTGTGTATACCCGAAGCAAAGGGAGTGTCCTCTACAAATTAATTGCACTGTAACAAATATGTCAGTCCCGTCCTGATGCGTACCCAGAAGCGCAGCGGCGGACCCTGACACGCATACCTGAGCGGTCGGCTCCCGGGTCGTGACTCGCGAACATTGGATATGCCGCGGTTTTCGTCACAACTGCGCGGTGTTGCCATCCGCGACCTGAATTTTATGCGTTCGGTTTGTTTGCCGGCGCATAACTGCGGTACAGTGTAGGGGACGACCGTGGAGCCCAGCAGGACAATTCTCGGTTTTCGCCTTCTATGTCGAGTCGACTTCATGGAACGCATAGACCAATATGAGAACGAGATAAGGAATGTCGACTGTAATCTGTGTTCTCTTATTGGTTGCGCGTTCCGTGAAGTCGACTCGACATAGAAGGCGAAAACCGAGAATTGGCCTCCTGTTCTGTGTTAGAGATTTTACGGATATAATGAGATTTCGGTAACGGATTTGATACGGATATAACTAACTAGGCTGGCGCAGCGGTCCAAAGTGAGCCTTGGCCTCCCTTAATAAGAGCCTCCATCTAGAACGGTTCAGCGGCATCTCCTGCCAGTCATCAGCCTGGAGTTCCGCAAATCTTTATTATCTTCATCCCTCCAGTGGCACCTTGGACAACTGGCCTTTGACCATTGTATACGGATGATATGTGATTGAATGATCTACTACTTAATCGATCGTTTAGAGATCGGCTCTATTAGTTAGTGACTTGCGAATTGAGGAATTAGGTTCAATTTGAGTATATTTAGGTTTTCGGCTACATATTTTTTTACTTACTTAGTTAAGTCGCCGTTTTAACACTACTGTTGGCGCTCCGAGCTTGTGATGGGACTTAAAACCAATAACGTTTTCGAATAAAAAATGGTTATTTGGGTTAACTGGAAAGAGATGTTGCGACTTCACTGTTATTGAATCCACTGTTCCTTATTGTTACATAACTATGCAAATGCATTATAGGATACTAACAGCTTTATTATTTGTCGTACACATGCATAAAATAAATATATACACCGAAGACTACATCAGTCATCTCAAAAACTGGGACATTTCTGACTGATGGATGAAGTTAAGATAATTACAGAAATGTGAATTACTAGTTCGTACAGCCACAGTCTATACAAAACTGTATAACGCTGTCATTCCATTCCAATCGCAGCATTATACCATAGATTTACCCTGGGATGAAAATTGGTCCCATTGGGCCTAAGTATAATGTCAACTATAATAAATACCTATTGATTAAGTATTTTAAGCTTCCGTCCGGATTCCGTTATCGAAATGATATACCTTGTAAAAAGTATGCGGTTATCATTCAGGTGCGTAATTTAGTAGGATAGTTATGATTTAAGCCATTACCAACCTAATTAGTTTTGTGTTCCACAAATCCGCAGATTTAGACATAGTTACGTATATTATATTTGGTTGTTAAAGTGTTTGTATCTGGATCTGAAATATTTTTGGCCTGGTATTCTCAGTACCTTCTGTAGTGCCTTATAAAGTCGCATATTAAACGCAGGATATTATTTTATGCTGCTATCATCAAACCTTACAATATAGTTGAGAAAATTGCAACATATTAAATTCAGTTCCTATTAAAATAAGTATTGATGGAAATGTTTCAGAATTACCTAGTGAATAATTCACATGGCTGTAAATCGAGTAGTAAAAGTTAAATGGTTTGTTGTTTATTCCATTACTATTTATTGACTTTAAAAACACTCCTTACTTTATGAGCTGGTAATACGATAAACTAGAAGTACATATTTTCCTATTAGTGTTACAAAATACGCCAATAATTTTACATCGATCGATGACGTAACTGTGCGTACCAACTGACGACAGCCGGGGCGGTCTCCTAACACCCCCAGACGCTACAATTGGTAAGGAATATTCCCGCTGTCTACCCCGGGTGGACAATTACACAAATGTTTCGAAGAATCCCACTGACCACCTCTTTGTACTCAGAACAAAAGGGTGGGCAACCCTCTGCTCGACTCCCTGGTGGGCAACGGGAATAAGCCATTTATAAAAATCCTTTTTCCATAATTGACTCGACCAAAATAGAATCTGGAATTCTGGACTTTCCGCGAATGAAACAAACATAATCTTGCATCAAGGAACAAAACATATACAAATATCACCCTCTAAGTTATGTTACTCTTTCATCCAATACTTATAGAAGCTCTTTCTTGTCCGCAGGTTTCAACACAACAAAATCTACACATACATCGGCGAAGTGCTGGTCTCAGTGAACCCGTACAAGAACCTGGACATCTATGGCCCCCAGCACATGGCCCAGTACCGGGGCCGAGAGATGTTCGAGGTGCCCCCGCACGTATACGCCGTGGCTGACGCCTGCCAGAGGGTGCTTAGGCAACAGGTGAGGAGCTTCATAGTATTTTTTATACATTACTAGCGGCCGCCCGCGACTCCGTCCGCGTGGAAAAGTAACTTTTTACCCCCCTTTCAACCCCTTACAACCCCCTTTTCGCAATAAAAAGTAGCCTATGTCCTTTCTCAGGGTCTAGATTATCTGTATACCAAATTTCATTTAAATCCGTTGAGTAGTTTTGGCGTGAAAGAGTAGCAGACAGACAGACAGACAGAGTTACTTTCGAGCCTAGCCTACCTGGTAAGTAATCACCGCCGCTCATAGACATCCGCAACACCTGAGCCATCACAAATGCGTTGCCAGTTCTTAAAGAAGGAATGAGCCCTTTGCTTGAAGATCACTTGGTCGTATCTGCTCTGGTGTTTTACTAAAATTAAACATTTGTAGATGTTACTGGCAATGTGTATACATAACTCAGGCATATCATCCATACTAATATTGTAAATGCGAAAGTAACCTGTCTGTTACTCTTTCACGCCAAAACTACTGAACGGACTTAAATGAAATTTGGTATACAGATGGTCTAGACCCTGAGAAAGGACATAGGCTACTTTTTATTGCGAAAAAGGGGTTGTAAGGCGTTAAAAGTGGGGTAAAAAGTTACTTTTCCACGCGGACGAAGTCGCGGGCGGCCGCTAGTGCAAAATAAACTAAACAACGACTTTATGGTATCAATAATCAAATTATAAAACAGTTATTTAGTAGGTAAATAAAAAAATAAAAGAATTACTGAAGAATGAATACGATTATTATGAATTTGAAAATCGATTAAACGAAACTAATAATCGATTATATTTGAACATCCCTACTCGGATCTTCTGTGAGATTCAGAGTGTTAGATACTCTATTTAGAATCGTTTTGGTCCTCCCGGATAATTTCGAGCTTCACTCATATTATGAAAGTCACACTTCACTATAACGGCCATGGTCTTACACACGGTAACAATACTAAACTAATGCGTTATGCAAGTCTGATACTTCAGGTATCAAGGTTAAGTACGTTGATAAGGGTAGGAATATCTTCAATGTAAGTGGTTTAAGTCATCTAAGAAAGTGGTCGGCCGTGGTCTGTCGATGTTTCCTGATTCCTGAGGTGTTGATGTATTGAAATACTTACTTAGATATGTCACTTTCATAGGTAGCATTTGTGTTCTTCTTCGTCGTCGTCGGATAGTGATCATTTTTGTGTGGCCAACTTATCACTAAAAGTTTCTATTTAAATGCATCATTGGTACTCTTTTTCTTCAGAACATCAGAGCTTCATTGTCTTCAAGTCGTCATTGTATAACTTAAAGACCATTTCGCTATTCTTTTTTGTATAAGGTAGCCAGTCAAGACTAGCAGACGGACCACGCAATGGTAAGCAATTACCACCTTAAACCTCATTTTCACTTACCAACAGGTGTGATTTAGATGAATGCTAGTCTGTCGTGATAAGAAAAAAATTGCCACCGCCCTTTCAATACCATTGGAGTCACCAAGAGCGCTGCCAATCTTTAAACTATCCCTTTCCTCGGTTGTGCCTCTGGTACCCTCACTCACTGCATAGACGCTGCTTCACGCAGGATCACAACTGAAACCCACCCAATACACTCACTCGTATATCAAACAGGACATGAAAGTCATATCGTTTACATAAAGTCTATTTCCAGCTCCCTGAAAGGGGCTTTGTGGAGAGATTTCAGTACTAACATAGTTGAGTTCGCTGTTACGAAATTAGATTTACAGCTTATGAGGATATGGGATATCAATTACTTTCACTGTAAGTACGAATACGATTGGCTTAATAATAATGATTGCGTATGCGCAACCCTTATACAAAAAAAATTAAAACCTGACCAAAGACAACTTTAAAATGGGACAATCATGGCCTCTTAGTTATTAAAGCGTGTGAATTTAAATAGTAAAGGTAAATGAGATATATTTAATGCGTCAGCAGCTGTAATATAAACAATTTTATTGTAGCCCTGACCTGCAATGCAATGCGGCATTCCGCAAACTCTACAATTTTGTTTGTATAAAAAATGTTTACGATTTGTTCTTCCGTTCACGTCACAGTCCAAAAATTCGACGTATGTTTTTCACTCGTGAATTCTATCAAAAGGTTTATACATAAAAAAATGGTGTATCTCAATCATCATCATCACAGACCTTTACAGTGTGGCAGATGTGCAAATAATTAAACATTTCTGTAATGGATGGATCAGACAACAGAGAAATCCTCAAAGAATGACACTACTATTAATACTAACTAGTATCACAGATATTATAATACTAGTTAGTATTATAAAGGCGAAACTTTGTGTGTGTTTGTTATTTCTTCATGACTAAATGACCAGAGCGGCTTTTTACAATTTAGTATAGAGTTAGCTCTGCTTTGAATATAGGCTACATTTTACTGCAAGAAAATCTTGGAAGTAAATTATTTTCTGAAAATGTGTAATAATTATTTTTCCTTTAAATTTAATACACTATTTAAACCGCGGGTCCCACCGTAGGGCATCTTTAGTCTGACTTGCTCAGTCAATTTTTACCCTTAAAGATTAACCTACATTGAACAGATATGTTTGTATGAGTTTAAGTGCCCAATTTTACTACCAAGCTATTGTTTCCTCAACACTTCGTCAGACAACGACCCGGGGCCGGTCGTAAAAGCTGTCATTACCGTCTCGTTGGAAGAACACCCAGGACCAGACGGCCGGTCACACCTCAACGATTTGTTTTGACGGTACTTCTTGCTGAAAACAATTACCGAACACAACACAATAGCGAGGAAAATTGGTGGTAATTCGAAGATTCTCAGCAGTAATGTGAATGTTTATCTTTTTTAAAGTCACCTTGGGGGTCGGTTTTTTCACTCATGTATAAAATTATTTTGATTTAATTTAAGGTTACACGTTGTAGTCAGTAAATTGAGATTTATCCTACTGTAATATTTAAGTGCAGTATTAGTCTTAGACTAGCGTTTTATACAAGTTCGTTTTTTGAAGTGCATTTTGGCAGTCGTGCCAGCGTTGACGCGATTTTAAGCTCGTGACCTTAGAATAATCTCGTGACGTATAATTTTAAATAAAATACTTTTTTCTTAAAATGTAAGAGAGAGATTTTGAGAAGCCGCCTTAATACTTTCGCGCTGTACCTACCTAATAAAGATGGCCATTTCTGTCATTATTCTGTGCTTTTGAACCTTAGGAGTTCATTTATCTGAACTGCTCACTAACCACTAACTAACTAGGCTGGCGCAGCGACCCAAAGTGATCCTTGGCCTTCGATAATAAGAGCCTCGATTTAGTCGGTCCTGGCTGCCCACCCACCCAGTTATATCAGCCTAGAATCCGCGAAAATCTTTCTCTACTCCATCTTTCCAGCGGTACCATTGACGGCTGTCCCATCTCCCTCAGGAACTTAACGTTATATAAATGAACCTGTTTGTTGCCAGGGTCGAGACACATGCGTGCTCATATCTGGCGAGTCGGGAGCGGGCAAGACGGAGGCGTCCAAGTTCATCATGAAGTACATCGCAGCCAACACAACGCAAGTGCACAGAGAGTATATTGACAGGTACAAATACTTTTAACTCATTATTTAGAGTATATTGACAGGAACAAATAGTTTTAACTTGTGATTTAGGCAGCAAAGTTTAATTACATGAGGAATTGGGGGAAGGCTTGGTGATCCCAGCTGTGCCTATCGACTATTCCCACTTCAAAATAAAAATAATAAATAAATGGGTCTCGCAATATAAGCGGGCTTCTGCCTTGAGGCGTAACTAGCAGGGGAATGATCATGTTGGATGGCTGGCTCTCATCGTGAAATCAAGCCTAAGTTTGATTCTGCATATTAGCACGCAAGTTTTTGGCGTGAAATAGCGCGTGCGTTGTTTCGACTAAGTGAGGGTACCGATGATGGCCCAATCGGGGCGAAGAAAGCCAAAAGACACAGGCGTTGGGTGGGCGGCAGCAATTGCTTACCACCAGGTGATTCGCCTGCTCATCTGCTACGAGAAAACAGTTGCTAAAACCTAAACGTTTTTCTCTTTCAGAGTAAAAAACGTTCTGATCCAGTCCAACTCGATCCTAGAAACGTTCGGAAACGCGAAAACGAACCGCAACGACAACTCGTCCCGCTTCGGCAAGTACATGGACATCCACTTCGACTACAAGGGGGACCCGGTGGGGGGGCACATCAGCAACTACCTGCTGGAGAAGAGCAGGGTGGTCAGCCTGCAGCCGGGGGAGAGGAACTTCCACGCCTTCTATCAGGTGGGTGCTAAAATCAAAGGTTACATTACCCTTACTAATGATTACCTTATCTATCATAACATAAGAGCGAAAACGAATGAAATTTTTCGTTGACTAATAACCTATTAAAGATTAAATTCAAACAACATGTCATTACATAGACTTGATTCCGTACTAAGTAGCTTTTAAGCATTTGTGTTACAGATATCAGACAACAGAGGAAACACAAATATAATACTTAAATACAATAATACCTCAGATACTGAACAAACACAAGTATTAATCACACGAATGTTTGTCCAGGGTGCGGATCAAACCCACGACCTTTGGCGTATAAGGCAGGGTCACTATCAAATGCGCCATCCAGCCAGTCAGTCATATTAAATGGGAACTATCGCGTGTATAAAATCCGCTAGATGGCGTACTGTAGAACTGAGGTCCATTTACTCGATGAGTGGTTATTTTCGATATGAGATGTCAAAATGTCACTGAACAACGAACGAAGTTGAAGTTGGACCCTAGTCTAAAAGTACGTCATATACTACGCGGATTTTTCACACGCGGTAGCGCTCACTGCATAAAATTTCATATTTAGATCATTTGCGCTATTGAATATTAGGTAATCTATATTCAATACACGTTCCGGAATGGTGAACATTTTCGAAAAAACAGCCTACACGTCAAGAAATAAAAAAAGAAGAATAAAACAAAAACAACTGAAGATAAAAAAAACATAAATAAATAATTACATTGAAAAATACACAAACAATTTCCTCGTCTCTGTCTAACATGCAAATATAATGACATCGAATGACTCACTTCGACTTATCTCGCGAGGATATTCAAATGGCTTCATTCCATACGTCACCTTCAAATAAGGGTTTAAAATAAACGTGACTTCATTCACAAGTTATTACAGTTATTGTTATTCCAAGCAAGTGTTGAATTAATTATGAGAGAGTGCTGTTCTATTTTGCTTTCATAAATATATTGTTGCGGGTACGGGGTACGTAAGATTCAAGTAAAATGCCAAAGTCACAAAAAGACAATTAAGTTATTCGACGAGTAACAAAAAACACAATTAAAACACTAAATCACACTTAAACGCACTAAAACACTAAAATCTTCCTTAAACACTTCGCAGGTAATACACAAGATCACTCTTAGTTCGCAGGAGAATAATCGCTTTCCAAATTGGAACTCACTTCTTCGCTTTCCAAATCAGAACTCACTCCTTCGCTGTTCAAATCAGAACTGACTCGTCGGCTCGCCCGTCCCGCTTTTATACTAGCACAGGCGCGGGCGAGACCTTTCCAGAAGCCGCCTTAATACTTTCGCGCTGTACCTACCTAATAAAGATGGCCATTTCTGTCATTATTCTGTGCTTTTGAACCTTAGGAGTTCATTTATCTGAACTGCTCACTAACCACTAACTAACTAGGCTGGCGCAGCGACCCAAAGTGATCCTTGGCCTTCGATAATAAGAGCCTCGATTTAGTCGGTCCTGGCTGCCCACCCACCCAGTTAATCAGCCTAGAATCCGCGAAATCTTTCTCTACTCCATCTTTCCAGCGGTACCATTGACGGCTGTCCCATCTCCCTCAGGAACTTAACGTTATATAATGAACCTTTTGTTGCCAGGGTCGAGACACATGCGTGCTCATATCTGGCGAGTCGGGAGCGGGCAAGACGGAGGCGTCCAAGTTCATCATGAAGTACATCGCAGCCAACACAACGCAAGTGCACAGAGAGTATATTGACAGGTACAAATACTTTTAACTCGTCTTTTAGTCAGTAAAGTTTAGTTACATGGGGAATTCGGGGAAGGCTGGAAGATCCCAGCTGTCCCTATCGACTATTCCCACTTAAAAATAAAAATAATAAATAAATGGGTCTCGCAATATAAGCGGGCTTCTGCCTTGAGGCGTAACTAGCAATCTTGGAATGATCATGTTGGATGGCTGGCTCTTATCGTGAAACCAAGCCTAAGTTTGATTCTGCATTAGCACGCAAGTTTTTGGCGTGAAATAGCGCGTGCGTTGTTTCGAGTAAGTGAGGGTACCGATGATGGCCCAATCGGGGCGAAGAAAGCCAAAGACACAGGCGTTGGGTGGGCGGCAGCAATTGCTTACCACCAGGTGATTCGCCTGCTCATCTGCTACGAGAAAACAGTTGCTAAAACCTAAACGATTTTCTCTTTCAGAGTAAAAAACGTTCTGATCCAGTCCAACTCGATCCTAGAAACGTTCGGAAACGCAAAAACGAACCGCAACGACAACTCGTCGCGCTTCGGCAAGTACATGGACATCCACTTCGACTACAAGGGGGACCCGGTGGGGGGGCACATCAGCAACTACCTGCTGGAGAAGAGCAGGGTGGTCAGCCTGCAGCCGGGGGAGAGGAACTTCCACGCGTTTTATCAGGTGGGTGCTAAAATCAAAGGTTACATTACCCTTACTAATGATTACCTTATCTATCATAACATAAGAGCGAAAACGAATGAAATTTTTCGTTGACTAATAACCTATTAAAGATTAAATTCAAACAACATGTCATTACATAGACTTGATTCCGTACTAAGCTTGTAAGAATTTGTGTTACAGATATCAGACAACAGAGGAAACACAAATATAATACTTAAATACAATAATAGCTCAGATACTGAACAAACACAAGTATTAATCACACGAATGTTTATCCAGGGTGCGGATCAAACCCACGACCTTTGGCGTATAAGGCAGGGTCACTACCAAATGCGCCATCCATCCAGCGAGTCAGTCATATCAAATAGGAACTATCGCGTGTATAAAATCCGCTAGATGGCGTACTGTAGAACTGAGGTCCATTTACTCGATGAGTGGTTATTTTCGATATGAGATGTCAAAATGTCACTGAACAACGAACGAAGTTGAAGTTGGACCCGAGTCTAAAAGTACGTCATACATATACTACGCGGATTTTTCACACGCGGTAGCGCTCACTGCATAAAATTTTCATATTTAGATCATTTGCGCTATTGAATATTAGGTAATCTATATTCAATACACGTTCCGGAATGGTGAACATTTTCGAAAAAACAGCCTACACGTCAAGAAATAAAAAAAGAAGAATAAAACAAAAACAACTGAAGATAAAAAAAAACATAAATAAATAATTACATTGAAAAATACACAAACAATTTCCTCGTCTCTGTCTAACATGCAAATATAATGACATCGAATGACTCACTTCGACTTATCTCGCGAGGATATTCAAATGGCTTCATTCCATACGTCACCTTCAAATAAGGGTTTAAAATAAACGTGACTTCATTCACAACTTATTACAGTTATTGTTATTCCAAGCAAGTGTTGAATTAATTATGAGAGAGTGCTGTTCTATTTTGCTTTCATAAATATATTATTTATAGTCTGTTGCTGGGTTTATTATCTATATGTTCTATTTATAGATATAGACATTCTATAAATTAAAGGTATTATTAATCCGAAAAGACATGGCAACAAACCTACATACGTACAAAGTACAAACAATCGATCATCAATACAATAAAGAGATAACTTTTGTACATAACATTGGTGCGCTGTAATCGATACCCAGCGCCATCTATTGGCTAAACGAACTATGAAAATAGCAAAACTTTGTTCCGAAACAAAGTGAGGGCGGGCCACTATCACACTATAAAGTTTCTTTACAGTGCGACTTACAAGCCTTAACGCCACTGAGGCAGTCAATAATGTTATTAATACTCAATAGTTTATTGCCTTCCATATTATTACATGTCTGGCACAGTTTCTATGGTATCCCCAAAAATAAAATGGCTAATAGCTTAGTGGTTTTACGGTGATTGCCCACTGTCACGCGATAGGGAGGTAATATCCTGCCATGATCATTTGTATGAATTTACTTCGCTTCCTTCCATTATTATAGTGCAATGCATTGAGAAATATGATATACCTAACGCAACGAAAATCGGTTCTAAATTGTATATATTTTTTTTTATACTAGAGGCGGCAAACGAGCAAGAGGGTCACCTGCTGGTAAGTAATCACCGCCGCCCATGAACATCTGCGAGATCAGAGAGGTCGTTGATGCGTTGCCGGCCTTTTAAGAAGGAGTACGCTCGTTTCTTGAAGGTCCCTAAGTCATAGCCGTCAGGAAATACTGTCGCAGCTAAACTATTCCACAAGACTGAGGTTCGCGGGAGAAAATTCCTCGAAAAACGCACAGTGCTAGATCGCCAACCATCAAGATGATGAGGATGGAATGACAGCCGCTTGCGTGTGGTTCGATGTAAAAATTCAGCCGCAGGAAGTAGATCAAACAATTCCTCCTCGATTCAAACAAATAATCAAACAATTCCCCTTCGATATTTTATTGAGAGAAAACTGGGGTTTTATAGTGTCTATTTAAATGGGCAAAAGGTAATGCATGATTTTCATACTGGTCCTAATATGATCATATTATTATGATGGTTGATGTAATACCTGCGTTACGTACTTATGTCCTTTGCAGGTTGCGTAATGTTCAAACGATCTCACCGTTAGTTGGTGGAGGTGGTTATCAAACATAGAGGCAATGTTTGTAAACTGAAGGTTTCCGCAAGGAAGCAATCCGTGCCCGATGATCTAATGTCGTCGATAATGGCGCATGCTGTTTACGAAAATATCTGAGGACAACTTGGATAGTAAATTCCAACTTGTACATACAGTACAGTAACTAGCAATAAAATGTAAACACCTTGACTCTTATGCCAGGACTATAAGGTTCATATTTGAATGAGGTTGTATACCTATAAGTGCACGTGTCTGTAGGACCCCCAATGTATTTAGTCAGTTTTATTGGCCCTGGATCCCACCTAGCCTGGACACAGCTCGGCCCTGGTAAAAACTTAAAAATAGTTTTTTTTTAATACACTGTCATCTGCGGTATTTCCGGACCGATACGACCTGCAAACCTTAAAAAAGAGAGCGTATTCCTCTTTCTTTGTCTCTGTGTTTTGGGGGTATCCATGGGCGGCGGTAATCGCTTACCATCAGTTTGATTCGTCTGTTCGTCTGCCAAAATATTTCATAAAAAAACACGGAAGTTGTGCGTTTCGATATAGATAGCTAAAATACTGAGAACCCTTATCTAAAGTGGTATACTCCAAACCGGCAGGTGTGTGTTCTATCCGCCTGAGTCATCTGGTTATGCGATAATAAACGATACTTGATCACGTCTGAGCGCTTAAGAGGGCTCATAAAAGTTTGACACTAGGTTTCAAATAGGGGAGAGTGATGGCTATGATTTTGTGGGACACCGAAAAATGTGTCAATAGAGAGATATACTTTATTGCACAAAAATCACAACTTAAGAACTAGGACATTACAGAAATTTAGTGTACAATTTCGGCGGTCTTATCGCTTAAAGCGATTTATACCAGACAACCTATTAAATAAAACCTAAGACCAATATTTTAGATAACATAAAACCATAATTTAAGATTTGTTTGTAAATTTTGTGCAACAAAGAATATTTGTTTTAGGTAGCATAATAATTAAGTATATGACTGAGCCGATGGCGGATTTGGTAGTGACCCTGCCCCATGGTCGTGAGTTCGATCTCCACTCTAGACAAACATTCGTGTTATGAACACTTGTGCTTGTTTCGTGTCTGGGAGTTATATTATTATATGCATTAAGTTTCATATTTTTTATTCTTCTTTTGTCTGATATGTGTAACATAGTAAGTGCTTAAGCGACTTAGTACGGAGTCAGATCAATGTATGAGATGTTGTGTGAATTAATTTATTTATTGACATCTCCATGAGAATGACCAGTTCATGTTATTTAATGGCAGGAAGAATCTCATAATGATACACATTGTTCCAGTTACTAAGTACAAGCAACTCCCACACGAAGAAATTCGGCCTCAACTCCAGCGCAGTGTACAAGATCCTCGGGAGCGAGCGTGCCACTGCGCAGGATTCTAAGCTCTATTCCGTTACGAATAGCGCCTTCTCTGCGCTCGGCTTCCCCGCCGCGGTGGTGGACGATATCTGGAGTATTGTTGCTGGTGTCATTTTGCTGGTGAGTTATGATCCTTTCTCTGTGAATATTCGTCATGCTTAAAAAAAATTAAGCCGGTCATAACATGAGGTTTCTATTGGTAATGAAGTAAGGTTTTTTCCCTCGATACATGATGATTGTTTTAGGAAAGAATGCTTATGCTCAATACATAAAAAAATATTTTTTTTAGAAATGAAGCTATATACAAACAATTTACATGTAATTAAATATACTTAAATGTTGTAATGTTGATACTAAAATATACAAAAAATAAATGAACATAATGCGATTCTACCACCGGAATGGGAAAGTTGATTGTCATCAGAAGTTCTGGCAAGAAACTCACCAGTTACTCTTTTTAATAGCCAACATTTTTATTACAACGATTTTTGTCCTCACACCACCTTCAACAGTCCAAAACACAAAAAGAAAAACAAATGAAAGCAAAGGTTTTACCGGATACAAATGTAAACTAATCTCCATTTCTCTCTCTCCAGGGCGAGCTAACCTTCACAGAGAGCCAAGACGGCCAGCTCAGCATCGGCGGGCCGCTCCGCCAGTGCGTGGCGGCGCTGGGCGTGACCGAGGACGGGCTCCGCGGCGCCATGGCCGGCCGCGTGCTGTCCGCGGGCGGCGAGCTCGTCAGCAAGGAGCACAGTCTGTCCGACGCCAATTATACGAGGCTGGCGCTGGCTAAGGCTGCGTATGATCGCCTGTTCACGTGGATCGTACAGCAGGTGGGTCGTTTAGGTCACCTTCGCCTTTGGTCAGCAAGGAGCACAGTCTGTCCGACGCCAATTATACGAGGCTGGCGCTGGCTAAGGCGCGTATGATCGCCTGTTCACGTGGATCGTACAGCAGGTGGGTCGTTTAGGTCACCTTCGCCTTTGGTCAGCAAGGAGCACAGTCTGTCCGACGCCAACTACACGCGGCTGGCGCTGGCTAAGGCTGCGTATGATCGGCCTGTTCACGTGGATTCGTACAGCAGGTGGGTCATGGTCACCTTCGACTTTGGTCAGCAAGGAGGACGGTCTGTCTGACGCCAACTACACGAGGCTGGCGCTGGCTAAGGCTGCGTATGATCGCCTGTTCACGTGGATCGTACAGCAGGTGGGTCATGGTCACCTTCGCCTTTGGTCAACTTCGCCTTTGGTCAGCAAGGAGCATAGTCTGTCGGAAGCCAACTACACGCGGCTGGCGCTGGCTAAGGCTGCGTATGATCGCCTGTTCACGTGGATCGTACAGCAGGTGGGTCATGGTCACCTTCGCCTTTGGTCAACTTCGACTTTGGTCAGCAAGGAGGACGGTCTGTCTGACGCCAACTACACGAGGCTGGCGCTGGCTAAGGCTGCGTATGATCGCTTGTTCACGTGGATTGTACAGCAGGTGGGAATATAGGTCTACTTACAATCCAAAGGCTTATGAATGCCTTGAGTTCTTCTACTTTGCCTTTTCAGCTTTAATTAGATGGTCAAGTCACTAAGTTGTTAGACACGCCAGCTGCAGTGGCGTAACGTGAGTAAGACTATTTTGCTGTCCTCTTTTCTTCCACGACCCCTAGGATAAAGCCTAGATTTTTGCTGCCCCCTAAAATTAAAATGTGCCGTAAGGGTAATTCTCATTTTTTTCAAAAAAAAAAGTCACTTCCATGGAGGGTAACTTTCTTTCAACCCTTATAATTACGAATTTCAAAATATTGCGAGCTCGGCGAGTACTTTTCCCATGAGCGCTGATACCAAATTTATTCAAATGCATCATCAATTAAGTACAGAAAAAAATGCCCTTCCATGGAGGGCATTTTTTACTTACTTGACTTAATTGATGGGTGACTCTTTCCAGAGGTGATGAGGTGACTCTTTCCAGAAAATGAGAAATACCCGTAAAGGTTAATACCTTTACGGGTATTTCTCATTTCTCATTTTAAGAAAAAATTATGACATGATTTAATAATCATGTCATAATTTTTTCTTCTATTTTGCTACTTCCCAAATAGCATTTTATGCCCTTTAAAAGGCCACATTTAGTTCATTGATGATATCTTAGCATTAACAGAGGTCACACATGGTACATTAGCTGTAATAAAGCGAGCATACCCACCTAAACCTGTGTAAGGAATCTATAGCGGTGTAAATGTAGCTTATTACGTAACTATTGCCGTTTTGCCAGGACACCATTGCTCTTCTAGTCAGCTTTCATTTTCATAGCTGAACAAAAACCTTATAAGATATGTAATTCGGCATGGGCTATTCAGAGGTTCACATGTACGCTGTTATGTTGCTCGCATCGTAACACAACACCTGTGAACCTTTCTAGAGCTCACGTCAATATGATGGTACACGTGTGTAACCTTATACAGGTCGCAACACTAATTTTGAGTTACAATAGTTCATTGTAGATGCAGACAATGACCACCATTTTTTTACTCTTAATAACCTATAATATTTTTATATTAAGTATGATTTTATCACTTATCTCGAGTTTTCGTTATTGATTTTGTAGTTGATATTTAAATACAAACCCATGCAGTAATTTTAATGTCATTAAAACACAAATATGAAATATTGATTGTTTGTCTCTGTTTATTTTGTTAAACTTATTTGATCCATACTAATATTATAAATGCGAAAGTAACTCTGTCTGTCTGTCTGTCTGTCTGTCTGTCTGTCTGTCTGTCTGTCTGTCTGTCTGTCTGTTACTCTTTCACGCCAAAACTACTGAACGGATTTAAATGAAATTTGGTATACAGATGATCTAGACCCTGAGAAAGAACATAGGCTACTTTTTATTGCGAAAAGAGGGTTGTAAGGGGTTAAAAGGGGGGTAAAAAGTTGCTTTTCCACGCGGACGAAGTCGCGGGCGGCCGCTAGTTATATTATAATATAGCATAGGCGCGTGAAAATTTTAACAATAAATGTGTATATTCTTTACGATAAATTTAAATTACCCCGTAAAATTAACACAACATCATATTATATAAACAGAGTGTACTTAAAATTAAATCATATCAAAATGGCTTCACAATCTCCCTCTGATAATTATTATGTACAGTGGCCAGCACATCAAGTTACTACAATCTGTCAAATTTCCTCAGTTGATATTGAACCAAACACGTTTGACATAAAAGTGAGGTTCGATTGAAGAAATTTGACAGATTGTAGTAACTTGATGTGCTGGCCACCGTACATGCAAGCAAAACATGTGTCGCAAATATTATGCGTTACAAAATGGTACTCAAGTGACTATTTCGATCCAAAAGCGGCTTAAAAGTCGGTTATAGGGTACATTTGTGATTACGAGTGTTATAGACTACTGGCCCGTGTTAAAAAAATGATGGGTCATTTGAACCACCAGATGACCTATGTAGAACGATATAAGAGCATAAAATAATAAGATTCAGCATTATGCCGTCACTTGTAAGCTGTCCAACTGAGTGCAGGTGAGAATTCAAAAGTACTGGTAGAGTGGGTAGATTTTGGTCATATATTTTTGTACGGCATTCTTACTTATCGATAGATCCATGAAAAATAATAAGACAACGCGTAGTGCCGTACAAAATGGTGGTCCAAAAAGTCGGATTTTTCTTTTGATTTTCCGACAATTTCCACGGTGAATTTGATCATTTGATTTTGTACGGCATCAGCTTCATGCTATTTCAGTACTGCTTCTAATACATTATTCCGCAACGCCGTACAAAAATCATGCGACAAGGGGAAAATACCAAGGGTTGCAACCCCCTCTCTTTCTGTGGTCCACGGGGTGATTTGACACCAACATCAAATTAATTTATTTCGAAAGTATTTTATGCATAGATAATATTTTTTCATATGCCGTACATTTTCGTTGGTTCAAAGGGGGAAAAACCATATTTTGTATTATCATCATTATTTAAAATATCAAATTTTTCTTAAAAATAATTGTTTTATTTCTTCACATCATTACAATGAAACAAATCAATTATATATATGTATCAATAATGTTCGAAGTATATAGTAAACCAAAAAGTATACAAAACTGTTGATACTGTGGTTGACAGTTAAAATTTTTGTATATTATTATATACACACCGTTTCACTTTAATAGAGATTTAATCATATTATCAATGTTCTCTTCAAAAATATATTAATGCAGTACTGTATCAGATGGCCATAAAGTACCCTTTAGATAGTAGCGTCATTTTCATCAGCCTAAAAGATATGGTCTGCATTAAAATGTACGGCATCATTTTTTTCCTAATTTATTTATGTTAATACTATTTAAAACATGAGATACAATGTAGAAAACTGCTATATTTCATTAATGTATGATATTTAAAGGAGTTTGTCCCATTATGGTTGTGGGTCTATGTACGCTAAATTAAAAATCGGAGAAAAAATTGCTTATTACGAGAAAAATACAATGAATTCCATATAATGCACAGTTTCGTGGTTATAAAATAAAAAAGATGACCATTTTTCAACGTTTACCAATGACAAGACGCGTGAGACGACGGTGACCAAAGACAAAAAAAGCAACTGTCAATGTCAATGTCTGTCAATGTGACGTTAAACGGTTTGGTTTGTTAAGGTTTTTTGGATAGTTTTCATTTCTTAGTCTGTGGTTTGTTCCGTCAAACGTCAGACAGATAGACAAACGTCAAACGTCATCGAATTCGTAATGTCAGTCAATAGGTAACCAACATTGACAGCCATTTTGTTGTGTTGCAATCCTTTGCTAAAATAAATTGTTCCTTCCAAAAAACAACGCTACAATAGAGAAATTGGATAGTCAAAAACTATTCTTCATATAATTCTCTATATTTTGGTATAGGGTACGTATACCACGCCCAGACTCCATACATTCTGGGACAACTCTTTTCTTCAATAATTTGAAAAATTACAGTTTTTGTGTTTCTCTATAATTTTTTTCAGAACAGTTTCTCTTGAACGGCAATACTATATAACAATTGTATTTTACATTATCATGTTAAAAAAAAGTTGCCGTACAGTATCAAATGATTTTACACCTTTGTAAATCAAGAATACGATGAAATTAAGATAATTATTGATATACATTCAAATGAACAATCACTTGTTGACGGCATTATTTTAATAGTACTTTTAAGTGTCAGATAATGTTTTGGAACCAAAGCCGTACTTTTTCAAATCACCCTTTGTACCACGGAAAGAGAGGGGGTTGCAACCCTCGGTTTTTTCCCCTTGTCGCATGATTTTTGTACGGCGTTGCGGAATAATGTATTAGAATCAGTACTGAAATAGCATGAAGCTGATGCCGTACAAAATCAAATGATCAAATTCACCGTGGAAATTGTCGGAAAATCAAAGAAAAATCCGACTTTTTGGACCACCATTTTTGTACGGCACTACGCGTTGTCTTATTATTTTTCATGGATCTATCGATAAGTAAGAATGCCGTACAAAAATATATGACCAAAATATACCACTCTACCTGTACTTTTGAATTCTCACCTGCACTCAGTTGGACAGCTTACAGTGACGGCATAATGCTGAATCTATTATTTTATGCTCTTATATCGTTCTACATAGGTCATCTGGTGGTTCAAATGACCCATCATTTTTTAACACGGGCCAGTAGTCTATTATAACTAACTACAGGGAATCTAAAATAGTGCCATTCGTCAGCTTTAAAACCACAGTTCTCTCTTTAAACTACCATTAAAGAGCCACTATTCTACTACTGTGTACCTTTTGAGAACTTAAAGCTGAATAATTTGTGCCCAAATCGGTGGTAAACGGGCTGTACAGCATGCTATACAACTCTTGTGCAGCTTACATAGACAGCTTAAAGAATAAATGTACACCATTAGTCAACTCCTATAGAACTCTCAATGCTACTTGGGTTCGTTCACTTCGTCTTGTGTTTGCTGTGTTGGTGTGTACTTTACCATATACAACACTAATAATTCCTTAGTTAAAAAATAAATGAATATCTTAAGTGGCTCGTTGAGAGCTCATAAGTAAGTGCTATCATGACAGTAAACAGCTTTTTGAAAGTTTAAACATTTAACCTCTCTGTGTTTCACGTAAACACCTGAAGTGTATAGTGACTTCTGCTGCTGATGCTGTCGCAATCATTTTCTTATCTGAATGTCATATTTTATGTGATCAGATCAACAAGGCCATAGACGTCCCCGCGGGCACGCACCGGAACACGCTGATCGGCGTGCTGGACATCTACGGCTTCGAGATCTTCGACACCAACAGCTTCGAGCAGTTCTGCATCAACTACTGCAATGAGAAGCTGCAGCAATTGTTCATTGGTGAGCCCATTAATATTATCTTATGAACTAGTGGCCCGCCCACACTTCGTTTCGGGACAGTGTTCCGCTGTCTACTAATAGATGGCGCTGAGCGTCGATTGCAACGCGCTAGTGTTGAGTTTATCTCTTTATAAATAGTATATAGATAGTGACGAGAAGAGCCCGTCTTACGAGTCGCTGGATCGACTTCATCCGAAAACCTACGCGATTAACCGCAGTACAGTGTACTCGCAACGTACAAAGTCTACTAGGGTGGAGAGACATCGGGCGGCGTTTGCGATAGAAGGCAGTGGCAATCTATGCCTATATTTCTGTTACCAGTTGATTTGATGTAAGCATCATATTTCAGACCGACCTAGATGGACACAAGACCGACCTAGATGGAGGCTCATATTATCGGAGGCCAAGACTCACTTTGGCAGCATAAAATAAAAACTAACTATTTTTATTTTATTGAATGTTTCCTTGCAGAGCTGGTGCTGAAGCAGGAGCAGGAGGAGTACGCGCGGGAGGGCATCCAGTGGACGCCGGTGAAGTACTTCAACAACCGCGTCATATGCGAGCTGGTGGACGCGCCGCACCAGGGCATCATCGCCATCATGGACGAGGCTTGCCTCAACCCCACTAAGGTATAGATAAGTACTCTTTATTCCATACTTACTCACTTACTCCGATTGCTCAACGACTCAAAATGAGTCTTGGTCTCCGATACGAGATGTCGAGATGTCGCCATTCTCGGGCTTGCAATTCTTGCAGGTCCGCGTTTACTACATTCCCCCAGCGGTAGCGTGGGCGCCATACTGGCCGACTACTAGTAGGTTGCCCAAGATATGCCCTCTTGGCGCCCCGATCTGATACCATCCTTTCAACGTGACCGAGCCATCGGAGTCTATGTGCCTATCTCTCTCCCATTATGTTAGGGCCCGCCATCAGCTCTTCAATTTCGGTATTATAGAGGACCGTCCAACTGCCATCTGCTTCTTGTTCGGTTTTTTATTCCATAAAATTCAAAAAATTTAAGTGATGGTACACCTAATCTATACTTCTATACTAGGTAGGTTACTTTCTAAGACAGCGTCGAGGTTTATAGGTGAAACTAAAACACGAACCGCTTGCGCTAAACCATGCGCCATCTTTTGGTATGTTTTGGAACTAATACAGAAAGAGACCTGGTCCCAAAACAAAGTGAGGGTGGGATACTGTGGTATGCTATCCGCCCCACCCACTGCGCTACTGCCTACCCGTAACTTCTTATCAGGAGCCATTTGCTTAGCAACCTAGTTATAAATTGAATTAAACTAGTTAGTTATTTAATTGATTAATTAAAACAATTTTATTATAGATCTCTGACCAGCAACTCCTGGAGGCAATGGACAAACGCCTCAGCGGACACAAACACTACACGTCAAGACAACTAGCGCCAACTGATAAGAAACTCAAACACGGAGTTGACTTCCGTATCACGTAAGTACAGATACTTTGAATCAAAACGTCGTTTCAATCAAAATGCTGTATCCATACTAATATTATAAATGCGAAAGTAACTCTGTCTGTCTGTCTGTCTGTCTGTCTGTCTGTTACTCTTTCACGCCAAAACTACTGAACGGATTTAAATGAAATTTGGTATACAGATGATCTAGACCCTGAGAAAGAACATAGGCTACTTTTTATTGCGAAAGGGGGGTTGTAAGGGGTTAAAAGGGGGGTAAAAAGTTACTTTTCCACGCGGACGAAGTCGCGGGCGGCCGCTAGTATGGTCATATGCTGATTAAAGGAGCGTGCGGCCTACACAGCTTAGTAATGGATAGACTTTTGAACATTCTGTCCTGCGTTTTCCTCATCTTGACATTGCCTGTTCTCCGAAGCCTTTCTTCAATCAGTAATCGACAGAATACGACAAGGGCCGTGCGGACCAGACATATTCATTATCAAATAATAATAAATAAAATTCACACTACATCTGTAAAAGTACAGAGTTAGGACATACAGAGTGTATCTGTGAACATTTACATCCCTTTAACCAGGTGTTCAATCAACCATTCTGAACAACATTTGTTCAACAACTTTTCCAAATTCTTCGAAAAATTTCTCGACTCACTAGACAAAATGGCCAAGTCAAGTGAGCAACTTTGTATGGAAAGATGAAAATTTTTTATGCGAATTTTCAAAAGTCATTGAACAAATGTTGTTCAAAATGGTTGGTAGAACACCTGGTTAAAGGGATGTAAATGTTCACAGATACACCCTGTATGACCTAACTCTGTACTAAGTAGGTTAAGCACTTGTTTTACAGATATCAGATAAAAGAGGTTTACCAATATAATACTTAAATACTTAATACGAATTGTTAAGGAATGGAACTTTTAAAACTTTGGAAATTTGGATATCTATAAGTCGAGAGTGAATAGGCTTCTTCTGGAAAAGCACGCTACATCTTAGACCTAATTGTCACTCTCCATGAGGTGAGATGAGGTCAAGTGCAAACCCATTTCATATAATAAAAACATATAATACAGACACTGAGCAATCACAAGTATTCATCATAACAGAGCTTTTTAGCTAAAAATTATAAATGACCACAGATATATGTTTTTCAAGTTAGCTAATTTGTACGGTGGCCTGCACATCAAGTTACTACAATCTGTCAAATTTCTTCAATCGAACCTCACTTTTATGTCAAACGTGTTTAGTTCAATATCAACTGAGGAAATTTGACAGATTGTAGTAACTTGATGTGCTGGCCACTGTACCTAACGATCACGTGTACCCTCAGACACTACGCCGGCGACGTGACGTACTGCGTGAGCGGGTTCATGGACAAGAACAAGGACTCGCTGTGGCAGGACCTCAAGCGCCTGCTGCACTCCTCCGGCAACCGCTCGCTCGCCGACATGTGGCCCGAGGGCGGCACCAACATACAGAAGGTGAGGGACTCGTCGGACAGGGACAGAGAGACGTATAGTGATGTAAAAGGGTGAGACAAGTGTGAGTTTGAGAGAGAACTAGCGGCGAAAGAGAAATAGAAATGGAGGAGAGAGAGAGAGAACAATCGGGTCTACCTTTTATTGCCGACATTTTTATTTTATGTCATAATATTAAATTGCATAACATCGAACTTCATTTCGCCGAAAATCTTTTGGCACGTACTCAGTAAGCATATACTCAAAACGCATAATTTGAAATAGAAATAGAGAGAGAGAGAGAGAGAGAACGAGCTAGTGTGCGTACTTAGAGAGCTAGTGTGTGAGTGAGTAATATGCTCAAAGGATGAAAAAAATCGATTTCAGATAAATTTACGTCTTATTTGATAGTCCCGATGTAAAGTCGTGAAAATCTCGTTAAACTGTTGTCTCTTGTGTCCAGACGTCGAAGCGCCCGCCGTCGGCGGCGACGCTGTTCCGCAACTCGATGGCGGCGCTGGTGACGGGGCTGCAGAGCAAGGAGCCCTTCTACGTGCGCTGCGTCAAGCCCAACCCGCTGCAGGGGCCCGCCGCCTGGGACGACCAGCTGGTGAGCGACAGGATTACATGCCTTTCAATGAGGGTGTTTGCAAATGTAAAATCCGATAGATGGCGTTACGTTGACGGCAGGTCCAGGTGGATTGTTTACATTTGACGTATCGTCAAAGTTGGACCTCACATCAACGTAACGTCCATCTAGCAGGGGCCCGCCGCCTGGGACGACCAGCTGGTTAGCGATTTGTTTATACTAGACGCAGTAAACGAGCAAGCGGGTAATTTGTTGGTACTTAATTAACACTACGCCTGCACTACACTACACTGCGAGATCAGAAAAGTCGCTAGTATAAAATATTTATTTCAGTTTCTCACAATAATTTTCATTCAAGGTTTGGAGTCTCATTTTACTTTACTTACGTTACTTATGTTAGAAGAAACCGCTCTTTTATATTAAGAAATAATGTATTGTTACTTACATAAAAAATTATTTCTAACACAGTTTAAAAAAAGAATGGGTAAGAAAAATTTGCTAGATGTTTTTTTAAAGAGTGACATTAATCATTTAATTGAAGCTACGAATTCGAAATGAGGTATTATGAAGGGGCACATTTATTTAAACGCAAAGTATGTATTGGAAAAACTATGCGATTTCGAAACTATTTACGGTCATAAGATAAATTAAAACGTCCCCGACTTTATACTTGGCAAAAACGACGGTGCGTTACAAGTTTGACGTGTCTGTGTGTCTGTCTATGGCATCATAGCTCCCGAACAAATGAACCAATTTTGATTTTGCTTTTTAGTAACAAATGATCGTTTCCCAGGTCCGCCACCAAGTCGCGTACCTGGGCCTAGTGGAGAACGTGCGCGTGCGGCGCGCCGGCTTCGCGTCGCGGCAGCGCTACGACCGCTTCCTCAAGCGCTACAAGATGCTCAGCCAGTACACCTGGCCCAACTTCCGCGGGAACAGCGACAAGGACGCCGTCATGGTGCTGCTCAGGGACCTGCAGCTTACCGACGTGCAGTACGGACACACCAAGCTCTTCATCAGGTAAGGTTCCGAGTTCGTTAGATTGATACAGGCAAAGTACTCACTTTGCCTGTATCAATCTACACCTATCTATCTCTCCCTCACGAGTGTGAGAGTGGTAGAACTGGGCAGAATGATAGAGAAAAAAATAGAAACTGGTAGAGTGAAAGAAGACGAGGGTGAGAGATATATATAGAACGAGAGAGAGACAGAATGAATGTCGACAGATGTCGTTCCAATCCTAGTCGCTGCAAAAAAAATCTTCAAATGTCCGATCGCGACCAGAACCGAACACCGGAATAAACCGAGAGGCGCGAGCGAGCCCGCCCGAGCGTGACCCGATCTCTGCCGAGCGCAAAGCGACGGCACATTGAGTAAAACTATGTGTCGTCGTATGCCGTTGTAATAAGTGCTATTTTGATTTAAAAATGAAATTGATATGGCGGAATGGGCGCGTCTTTATCGGTGGAACTATATAATGGTAAGGTTTTCGTTACAAGTTCAATCGACCTCCGGACATGATTTACGCATCTTTGCTCATTCATCATCATCATTTCAGCCAATAGACATCCACTGCTGGACATAGGCCTCCCCCAATGTTCTCCATACAGACCTGTCCTTTGCCACCTGCATTCAAGGACCTCCCGCAACTTTCACTAGATCGTCAGTCGACCTTGTCGGAGGTCTGCCACTGCAACTCGTTGTACGCGCCCTCCACTCAAGGACTTTTCCACCTCAACGGCCGTCTGTTCTCCTTGCAACACTTTGTACGGTGGCCTGCACATCAAGTTACTACAATCTGTCAAATTTCTTCAATCGAACCTCACTTTTATGTCAAACGTGTTTGGTTCAATATCAACTGAGGAAATTTGACAGATTGTAGTAACTTGATGTGCTGGCCACTGTACCTACTCATAGTTTGGAGGATATTATTGGTAATACGACCGACGACCCGGTTGGTTCAGTGGTAGTGAATGCTGCGTCTGGGCCAAGGGTTGCGGGTTCGATCCCCGCACAGTACAAACATTTGTGTGCATGAACATGTCTTTTTGTATTGGTCTGGGTGTTTTCTATGTATTATAAGTATGTATTTTTTTACAAAAGAAGAGTATTATACGTAATATATTTGTAATTCCACTATTGGTTCTGATATCTGTAACACAGGTGCTTTAGATAGATAGATAGATAGATATTCTTATTGCACAGAATAGAATACATGAGTGAAACAACAGCTATAGACAGTACAATAAGGTGGTCTTATCGCTTGTAGCGATTTCTTCCAGACAACCTTTAGGTAGAGGAGAGAAAAACAGCGTGTTGGCAATGGGGGTAAGGCAGTGCAAAGAGATTGCTTAATGAAAATAAGAAGTACAGATACTTATAACCTTACTACTTAGCTACCTATCTCAGAGTCAGATCAATGTATGTGATGTAGTGAAATATATAATAGTATTTCTATGTTCGTCCGGCAGGTCCGCGAAGACGCTGCACGGGCTAGAAGGCATGCGCGCGGCGTTAATCCCGTCTATAGTGGTGTTGCTGCAGAAGCTGTGGCGCGGGGCGCTGGCGCGCGCGCGGTACAGGAAGATGCGCGCCGCGCTCGCCATCTACAGCGCCTGGAAGTAAGTCCACGTTTGATTAGCAGAACTTTTCTACGTTTTACTGCTTTTAAGAGTAAGGAAACATTTATTGACTGCAACACATTTACACAGACAACTAGACAAAATGAAGGAATATAGTAGTTAGCCGCTGTTAGCAGCTAATGCAGTGCTGGTTTTCAGGCTGGACCTTAAACTTTTAATATTTAGTCAAGGTTTACTATAAAGCTTATCAAATTTCAAATGAAAATTAACTCAAAAGTTTTTGAAAAAACACGGTTTAGGAGGGTAAAAATGTGAAATGTATGATTTACAATTAAGTTCTTATATTTGTAAATGTACTCATGTAAGTGACATTAAATAAAATAAGTACACAATATAAAACGCATTAATCCAAGCTGCGTGAGTAACGTTGCGGGCGTAGTCTTTTAGGCCCTGTTCAGACACGGTGGAGTCCGCGCGGGTCGAGTAACTGTAGGACAGATATGAACGAATAATAAGCGTTAACGCTTATTATTCGCGAATGCAAGCCGCGCGGATCTTTTTACATTAGTGTAAAAAGATCCGCGCGGCTTGCATTCGCGCGGACTCCGCCGTGTCTGAACCGGGCCTAATGGTGATATAAAAACCTCTATTAAACGGCGCTCGGTGTTGCAGACGCTACCGCTGCCGCCGCTACATCTCCGAGCTGCAAACGCAGCTGCAACGCAACCGCGGGGTCATCACGCACTGGCCCGCGCCGCCGCGCCGCCTGCCCGCCGCGCTGCTGCAGGCCGCCTACCGCCGCTGGCGCGCCTACCTCACGCTCAAGCCCATCCCCCGCGCCCAGTGGCCGCAGCTCAAGATGAAGGTAACCCACGCAGGACGATCCAACAGACGCCATCAGTATTCTTGTTCTTCTCGTGTCGATGGCATCAAGATATTAAATTTTCCCAGCCCAATACTCCGCCACGACGACTGCGCTACTAATGGCTGCAGTTTCATCGTATGCGCGGCTGTGTGTACTCGTTCGGGGCTCTTCCCCGTTCACACCAGACCAGATGGATCTGTTCTGATCACCGCCGCCCATGGAAATTTGCAATACCTGCGACGTCACAAATGCGTTACCAGCTCATGACAAAGAATAAAATAAGTCTTTTTCTTGAAGATCGCTCTAAAACACCATCGTTGGACAACTGATTTCACAGTTTTAATGTGCGATGTGTATTAGTAACTTTTTTCAAAAGTTATCCTACTACTATTATAAAGGCGAAAGTTTGTAAGTATGGATGTATGGATGTTTGTTACTCTTTCACGTAAAAACTACTGAATGGATTTGAATGAAACTTTACCACAATATAGCTTATACATCAGAATAACACATAGGCTACAAACCTGAAGTCCACGCGAACGAAGTCGCGGGCAAAAGCTAGTCCTAATATAAAATGATTATCGTACGTATAGATCTGCGCGGCGAGCGCGCTGCGCGGGCGCCGCGCGGAGTGGGGCGCGGGGCGGCAGTGGCTGGGGGACTACCTGGCCGACGACAAGTACAACGCCAAGTGCGGTATGTGACTTATTCATCTTCACTTCATATACTATATTTATGTAATATTTATTATAATAAGAGCGCTTTGGACCACTGCAAGCTCTTATACTGTTGTTTTAAAACAATTATAAATATACATACATACAACACATAAGATTAGAAATACATAGTGTATGAAACTTCACCATCCCCTGGACCGCGACCATTTTGAACAACATTTGTTCAACGACTTTCCGAAATTTATGAAAATTTTTTTTGACTCCCCATACAAAATAATCGAGCCACGTGACCGACATTGTATGAAAAACAAATATTTTTGATACAAATTTCCAAAAGTCATAGAACAATTTTTGTTTAAAATGGTTGGTAGAACATGTAAATGTTACAATACAAATAATATCCTGTATAGTTCACTAACAAAAACACAAGCAAGCGTTAATGACGTTTTCTGTAATCTGGTTCTGTATTATAACAAAACGCTCTTACGCTACGTATAAAGGAACGGTTCTAGCCGTTGTTTGCTTCAAAAATTGACTATTCAGAAGATGGATTGGTGTCGCGTCTCAGCGTACATCGTCCTGTAAGGTCACGAACAAGAGAGCGAGAGAGATAGATGAAGACTTATGTCCATTATTCCAGCGCTATACAAGTCAGCAGTGACCACGCTCCAGAAGACGCAGCAAGCCGGCAAGCCGTTGTTCTCGTGCCGCGTGCACAAGTTCAACCGACACAACAAGCTGGCGGAGCGCTGCCTGCTGGTCACCGAGACCGCCGTCTACAAGCTGGACGCCAACACCTTCAAGCCGCTCAAGAAGCCCACGCCCATCACAGAGGTGAGGCCACACCTTTCGTATACATTGTTTAACTGTCACCGAGGTGAGGCCACTGGCGGGACACTTTCGTAAACATTTTTCACAGGGCCCCATATTCGGTACGATTTGTCGTTCATTTTCTATTTTTAACTCTCGACGCAAAAAAGACGGGGTTTTGTAGGTTTGACGTGTCTTTGTGTCTGTCGGTGTGTGTGTGGGTGTGTGTGTGGGTGTGTGTGTGTGTGTGTGTATGTGTGTGTGTGTGTGTGTGTGTTGTGTACGAGTGCGTGTGTGTGTATGTGTGACTGTGTGTGTGTGTCGCGAATGGGCGTCATTTGCGATGCGATCAATCGTCACGATTTTCATCTGATCGATCGTACAGACGCATAGTACCGTGTATGAGGCTACTCGTCCGTATGTAGCCGTTGTTCTCGTGCCGCGTGCACAAGTTCAACCGGCACAACAAGCTGGCGGAGCGCTGCCTGCTGGTCACCGAGACCGCCGTCTACAAGCTGGACGCCAACACCTTCAAGCCGCTCAAGAAGCCCACGCCCATCACAGAGGTGAGGCCACTGGGTCACTTTCGTAAACATTGTTCAAAGGGCCCCATATTCGGTACGATTTGTCGTTAATTTTCCATTTTTAACTCCCGATGCAAAATGACGGCGTGTGATAGGTTTGATGTGTGAGTGTGTGTGTATGTGTGCGTGTGTGTGTATGAGTGCGTGTGTGGTGTATGTGTGCGTGTGTGTGCGTGTGTGTGTGTGTGTGTGTGTGTGTGTGTGTGTGTGTGTGTGGTGTGTGTGTGTGTATGTGTGACTGTGTCGCGATGAGCGGACGCATCGTACGTGTATGAGGTACTCGTCCGTATGTAGCCTCTGTTCTCGGCGCGTGCACAAGTTCAACCGGCACAACAAGCTGGCGGAGCGCTGCTGCTGGTCACCGAGACCGCCGTTCTACACGCTGGACGCCAACACCTTCAAGCGCTCAAGAAGCCCACGCCCATCACCGAGGTGAGGCCGCTGAGACACTTTTCGTAAAACATTGTTCAAAAGGGGCCAATTCAAAACGTGCCCAATAAAATTGTCTCCATTTTATTGGGCACGTTTTGAATTGGCGCTATCGCGTGTGAAATATCCGCTAGATGGCGTACTTGACAACTGATATCCATCTACACGGTGATTGGTTATTTTTAAATGAGAGATGTCAATATATCATTTCACTGTGGTTTTTAATCATGTGGAGTAAATTGACACATGTCCATGTGTCATCCCCATACAATTACATTGAATTTGACAGATGCAAAATGTATAGAAACTTGACATTTGCATCTGTCATGGCATCACAAGTGGGTTGGCAAGGTAGGGATAGGCAGGCCTGTCCCACTCCGCGTGTAGGTATCGAACTTGCAAACAAGTACATACATGCGGTGTCCCCTCCGGAGGGGCAAATTTGTAGAAAATCACGAACGAGAGGCCATGCACGCGCGACAGTTGCGATAGAAAGAGAACGCACTTCTAGGTATAAATAATGGTAGGCATTGAACGCTGGCGGTTCGGAATTTCAAAGTTATGTTATGGTAGCCTGAGTCATCATTTCCATAAACGGTTTTTAAGAGTGGGCTTTCTGTACATGTACTATTAAGTATTCTGTGGTATAGGCTCGTTTCTTGAAGGTTAACGTTCGTGTGGTTGCAGATCGGCGCGGTGCGCGTGATGAGCAGCGACGCGCAGCTGGTGGTGGTGTCGGTGCCGGCCGCCAACAACGACCTGGTCGTGGGGCTGGCGCTGCCGCCGCCCGCCGACTACGTGGGCGAGCTGCTCGGCGTGCTCGCCAACAGATACCGCATGTCCGTGCACGTTACGTTATATCACACACGCACGCAGAGACACACAGACACACACACAGTGAGACACGAGACTAAATAAAACAATAGGTATTTGACAAAAAAAAAAAAATGTGTTTAATCAAAAGACCTTCAATTTAAGAAACTTATTGTAAGAATTGCTTGATTCTGATTTGAATCACCTGAGATATCACAACTTTAAAAGCACATATTTTGGGCAAGCCCAAAAACGCTCTATACAAATGGCTACAGGCAAGTGACGTCACACGCTTGTATCTTGTATGCGCGTCTAGTAAATTTTGTTTGGTAGCTATATCAAATGTTTCGTTTAAGTAATGGTTTCATAATAAAAGTTGGTGGAAAATGTACGGGTAGTTCAATGATATAATTTTTTTTTTAAATTGTATACTTTAAAATGGACTTGCCCATGAAACTTTGAATGCTCATAAAACCAGCTAGACGTTATATTTTTAACTGAAAATGTTGGCCATTGGTTCTCATTTACCAATATTTTGGAAAAGTATAAATATTTTTTACTATATCGAAATTAGTCAAATACCCTATTCCTAAATTTAAAAGCAATTTTATTTATGGGACATTTTATTTCTAAATGTTACACTACATTTATCTATTTATTCAAATAAATGACTCTAATCACAGAGCGAATATCGGGTTTGATCACCAAACCGCATAAAGTGTGGTGATTATGCATAATCCCATCATAGTAGCTATGACTTGATTTCTATGATAAAGGCCTTTGCCCTACTATTCCTTAAGAAAAAATATGAGTAATATTTACAATAATTTCATAATTAATTAATAAATTAACACAACCCCAGCTTTAAAGTCCTGACTCCGTACTAAGTAGCTTAAGCTAAGCTAAGCGCTTGTATTATAGAATAAGACAACAGAACAAAATATAATACTTGTAACTTTACGACCTAGAAGACCTAGGAGAATCAAACATAAATCATTTTCTTTGAAATGAGAAGAGCAAACTCGACTAAATTGTCCAGGTAACCAGTATTCATCCCTTCGATCCCGCTGGATAACTTTGATCAATTTTCCTTTTAAACGCGGATCTTGCGGTAATCTAAAACAATAAACGTCACTTAAAATAATACGTAATTATTATTTGCATGTTTATTGATTTCTAGTCGAAATAAAATTGCTATTTTATATCTGACCGCTATTAAAACAATGCCTATCGAAACTGCTGACGCTATCGTACTTTTCCCAACCATTAACAAATGAGCTGTTATCAACTGAGTTCTGAGTACTAAGAGCGGGTCTAAGTATATTGGCCACCGAGATAATGATGTTGTCTCTTTTTGTCTCACAGTTATTGCCAATACTACTCTCTCTGTCACGCGTTGGCCGATCAGACATTGATGTTTTGTCAACAAAATAAAATAAATTAAATTATTGATGAAATATAAATACTTACGAGTGAAATGTTACACCATTCGCTTTATTGAATTTGTAGTATTTTTCTTGCACAATAAATAGGCACATGAAGGCATTTTGAAGTGCTTTTTCCTGTCAAAAATTCAGGCTGCTGTATCGTACAACTGTCACCGAGTGCAAACGACAACTAATCCGTGCTAATCCCAGTTGAGCAAAACTAGGTTATTTGAGGCGCGACTCAAATCGGCGCGGTCAAAGTATGGCGAGGGCATATCTATGATTTAAATCTTTGTCAAAAAGTATTTATATTTAAGTTCTTAATTTGAAGATTACATGAATGTAAATGAATGCAATAAAGATATTGGGTATAATAGTTAGTCCTGACTTTGTTTAGGGATTTAACATATACCGTATATACCAAGAGATGGCGCTGAGAGTCGATTATTTCACGCATTTTTTGAATACAAGTGTTTAAGTTTAACTTTGATTTTTACCTTTGCGAATTAAATTAACTGACTGTATATGTGAAAATATATGCAAACTTTTGCATCTGAGGTCGCTTAAAATTTTACGTATTTTTTTTTGGAAATGTAACTTTGTCTATAAAATTATTGAATGCGTCCTGGCAGGCTGAAAGGCACGGAGCTGGTGGTGGAGGTGGAGAGCGGCGCCACCACGCGCTGCACGCTGGGCGGCAAGACGCGCGCGCTGCAGCTGCCCGCCACGCCCGCGCCCGCGCTGCAGCCCTTCACCCACGCGCACAACGTCATCACCTACCACCCCGCCGCCGCGCGCGCGTAGGACCAGTGAGTGTAATACCATCTTCAGTATAAGCTAAAGCTGTATAAGCGCTCAAGGTTTTTGGAGAAAAAGATTTAATCTCGCACTCACCCTCAGAATTGAAGTGACCTATCTCAAAATTCTACAGATGAGTCGCAATAGGTCACGGCCTCATAGAAAAGCGCCTGCGCTGTGTTTCACCAAGTGAGTAACGGTATCGGGGGCCCAATTGGGAAGAAAGGGAGTTAAAGGATGGTAGCGCACTTGTGACTCTGCTGGTGTTGCAGGTATCTATGGGCGGCGGTAATCGCTTACCATCAGGTGATCCGTCTGCTACCTATCACTTAAAAAAAATGTCTTACTTAGAGACAGGTCACTTTTTATTTACAGGATTAGATGCTCTATACATACATACTTCTGTAGTGTCAGTTTATTGTGCAATCGGATTTTAAAAGAATTTTAAGTTTGGTCACTTTAATTTTAAAGCTTTTACTGTCCTTTTATGACGAAACTATTCAATTAAAAAATAGTTAAGAAAATACGTAATTTATGAAAAAATCTGTAAATATTTACTACACGTTATGCCAACCATTCTGACACAACATTTATTATAATAATATGACGTCTTTTGCTTGGCATTTCTTTTCGAATACCTAGTATATATAAACTATATTTTACAGATTACCACCATCAACACAGTGGACGCATGAAGCGTGAAGATATAACCAAGATTATTATGATAGGGTATCGATGGCGAACTATGTGCTTAAATGTTAAACTTTACAAAACGGATAATAAATTTGGTAGTGGTTTAAAAATGATTCTGTCTCTTTTGTATAAATGTTAAATGAAAATGACAGCATCAGTTTTAAACCAAAACTAACTTTAGACCACGTTTATAATAAGGGGGAATATACCGACTTACGGCTAATGGTTGATGACAAAAAATAAGGACACTTTTGGTATGATTTGGTAGAAGAAAAAAAAAAACAATTCGATAGAATAATCCAAGGCTAACTTGTGCTAAATATAGGTTTGCTATAAGGATACGATCGTCACGCCCCCTAGCTCCGCCACTATCGATGTTCAAGGTTCTATCGAATCTAAATAGTTGTGATAAATGTGTGCCTTCAAGGAAACGCGAGCCTAAAATTCTAATATAGTTTAAATTCAAAATAATTCCATTGTAACTAATTTGAATGCTTTTTTAAATAAGTAATTAGAAATTGAGACAGGCCGAAAGGAACTTTACCGACATTGTGATAAGGTTCCATTCTAATTGCAACGTAAACGTGATGGTAACTTAGTTTTAAAACGTTATATAATTTATTGGAAGAGTTGACGCTAGTTTTTTTTCTATCATGAATGAATAAATAATAATTTTAATTAAGATAATTTGTTATTTTATTTTTAAGATTTTCGTAGATTTTGTACGTAACATAATACAGGGTGTATCGGTAAACAGTTACATCCTTTCAGGGTGTGATTTGGGAGTTGGTATAATAATCATGAAAAATATAAAACGGTACAATAGGCGCATGTATTTCAAATTATTTTCGATCAAAGTAATCCTAAAGTCCTGTAAACTAATGGTCCGTGTTGGGGGTCAAAGTGGGTCAAAGAACTCGTAGTAAACGTAGTATTGGTGTAGTACTACGCACAGTTAGGACACTCCCTAAACCACTCCTTCAATTCTCTGCCCAACATCTCGACTTTAACACACTGCTATAAGGTCGAACGATGGCAAAGGCCATCTCTTTCACACGAAAGCTACTGGACTACTTCAACAGATTTTCATTGGCGCAACATTGCAATGTCTCTCTCACGAAACAACGTTTCACTCACTTCTATCATTCATGCAAACTCACACATTTACACACGCAAGACACACACCACCCGCCTTCCTAGCAAGCATGCAACGTCGCGCCGCGGCGCGCGCGGCGCGGCCTATCAAAGAAAGCCGACAAACGCCATGCCGCCGCGCGTGTAACTTTTCGGCACGTGTAAGTCAAGGTCAACCTACAACGTTGCCATTTATTGAATCGGCAGGTCACTAGAAGAATTTCATGATCAGCTGTAAACATTTACTTATCTTTGTAAATTACTCATTCACGAATAATCCGATATTTTTACCATCAAAAGCTTGATATCTTGCCCAGTCTTGTCGGGTGAGTGGGAAAAGAAAAACATGAAAACCATGCAATGTTTGGTAGACGTGAGATCAAAAACTGGTTTGATCTAATCAGTGAAACTTGAGAGATAGTACTTGCCTAGGTTAGGTACCTGCGAGTTGCGATTGCGACCCGGAAATCCATAATGATTCTGCATTCACTTAACACTCACCATAAAATGGCACTTTCATTTCACAAAATTGATCGATATGCACAAACCCGTCAGACCTCGCAATCACACACACACACTTTGCTATGAAATCATTGCAATTACATTATCTACTAATCCCGAATTCGCGGCACCACTAATTAAACATCGCTTGCGTCACTCAAACTATCGATGTGAGCCACATGCGCAAGCCGGCGCGGGCGCTGGTCGACTGGAACACAGCTAGTTAGTCAGACAGTGTGAGTGTGGGCACGCGCGCCGCCATTTCCAAGATGGCCGACTTTCATTCACAAGCGCCATTGCTAGGTACCCGAGTGATGGGACTCGAGTAAAATTTTCGCACTCAAACAATTTATCGAGTTATTATTACAATTCTAACCCACTGGTGTGGGTTGCATAGCAAAAGGTAATCTACTCGTAAGTTAGCTCGTTTGGTATGTTTTGTACGCATGGTCATGAATTCATGGTGACTTAGCATTTACTTAAAAAATTGGCCAGCTATGCGAGCTAAATTTAACTGACTTAACTGTCGGTTTTCGAGTTCTTCGAGCACTTAGCTCGTGGCGTTGCAGACATGAAACTAAAGGCGTCAAAGCACCTTCATGGTTATTTCATTCGAGTCCCAGTTAACTTTTTTTTATGTGATAGGTAGGAAACGAGCAGGCGGATCACCTGATGGTAAGCAATTGCCGCCGCCCATGGGCACTTGCAACACCAGTGGAGTTACACGTCCGCTGCCAACCTTCAATCCCCTTTACTCCCCGGGTGGGCCTCCGATACCCTCACACACTCGGCGAAACACAGCACAGGGGCTGCTTCACGCCGGTTTTCTGTGAGGCAGTGGTATCACTCAGGCCAAGCCGGCCCATTAATGCCGAAGCGTGTCTCTCCCACAGTTAAAACTTGGGTAGATTATGGTTTGTAACCTTGGTTCGAGTCTCGAAAGAGTTGAACCGACTGCATGAAGTTTGTCATGATAGGTAAAGGTTGAGAGATTTTTCCATTGAATGAGTTTCGCTAATAACACTCGACACTCGAGTGTTTCGAATAAAGCCGCACCATATCGCATCACTATCGACACTTGAATCACGAAACAGCCTAAAATGTTAAATGGTGAAACGTGTTTTCGGCTTTATGTCATTGTAATAAGATCGAAATCTGATAAGTACAGCTAGTTTGTAGTCGTGAATGGACGACTCAGGTCGTTGCCTTATCTGGTCAGCTGTTGGGCAGTATCGTTTCGGAAAATGAACGAATTTTCGGGACCAATTTAAGGTGTGGTTTTTTCACGTCATATGGGCTGAGAATCGACTTACTAACCACCTCCTTGAAGGATGTAAATGTTCACAGATACACCCTGTATGTATTGATATTTATTTATTCGCTGGACGGATGAAAATGTTTTGATTTTATTTTGAAATACGAAACAAGATATAATACGAGTGAGTAGTGTCAATTATTTCGTAAAACTTTAACAATGCTGGATTCATAAAATATATAATTATGAAATTAAATTTTAAGATAGTTATAAATAATAATGAAAAGTCTTTGTTGAATTTAAAGGATTAAACGCACAATGTACTTTCAGTTAATAAATAAATAGTATGTGTATAATGCGTCAAAAAAGTCGTGACCATGAATGTTTGAGTCCAAAATAATAATACACAGAAAGATGGCTGCCCGCTCACATTGGTCTCGCCGTGTTTCAACGTGAATAACAAAGACAAGCGTGCAGGAGAGACACGATATCGTATCTCTTCGATTTCAGCTAGAGACATTATTCTCTGTATTATTATTCTCTGGTTTGAGGAACTAACTTATTAATGCTGCTCCATACCACAATAGCGTATACAGCAGTGGCGCCATCGCTTATTTTCAAGACTTTATTTACGAATTATAGTATTTAATTTTATTAATCGTGAATTTTAAACTAAATCATGGATTCAATAGATTATCATTATTTACCGATGGCTTTCGATGGATACGAACTTGAGTGGAATGTACTTATTTGTTACAACATGTAACTGCTACGCAATAAAGAAGAGTCTAAAAAGAATTCGTTACGACTAAGTTTTATCTTAATGTTAGGTCGAATTAATTGACCATAAATTGGCGGTATCTATATTCTTGATAGTGGCGTAAAATCTGCATTTTCTATTCATCGAAAGCAATCGAAGTAAACGAAATTATGTATTGTGATTATTATGTAATATAATATCGTACAAACATTACAGTGATTATTCTATATATTACGTACCTAATTTAATTAATTTATTAAACGTTAGTTCAGTATTAAGTTTGAGAATAGACAACGAAATAAATATACAGATGTACAGATTTTTTTTTTTCATTATTAGATAAAAATACGAAGCTGAGCATAGATTACTTCACCTAAACACGCGTTTGAAAAAGTGATTCATATTTTTTTATTAACAAATTTTTAACCGTAATTTTTATCTGATGATGAAAAATCTACTTTAGTTAAATGTGACGCAAAATCAAACCACTTCTAAAAGTAATATTTTTTAGTCTATAAGTCTAGTCATTGCACCCTATTTCGGATTTGACAATTAATTGATTTTGAAAATGTTTTTGAGTCTTAAAATTTGTCCAGTAAACTATTCAGACATATTTACAGTACTGTAATTTTAATAATGCATTTATGTATATAATGTTTTATTTATGAATAAATACTTCCTGTCTGATTTTGCAATAAATGTTAGTTTCAATAAAATAAAACCATCAATTCATAGAGAATAACTTTCTGGAATGGACTTTTTTATTGAAACTAGGTATGTGATTTATGACTGGTTTAGTGTTGTCTGAAACTTTTGTCGATACGTTTATATCGTTGCTCAAAATCAATATGAATACAATTGAACAAAATACATTGTCTTATTTAACATCAAAATATTTTACACTTCTTATTTACCATGGAACCCTTTGACTAACTAAGGATAGCAATGTCTATTCCAATTTAAAGTTAAACGAATTAAATATAGACGTTGAAATGGCGACTATCGCATGTGGAGAATCCACTACATGGCGTACTTTAGCACTGAAGTCCAATTAGAAGTTGATTGGATTTATTATATTTTTGATCGTGACATGTAATTTTAAATGTCAATTTAACGAACCAAGCTGCTGCTGTTGAAGTCGGACTTTAGTTCAACAGTACGCCATCTAGCGAATTATTCAAATGTCTCCATTTTAATTCGACCTGTTGTCTACAAACTGCTTCGTACTAAAGTTGGGAGTCTTATCTTGTGTAATTTTGCGTCACTTTTTGTCTGTAAATAGTGTTATGCGTGGATGAGTCAGATCGGACGTGCCTTGTTGTGGTGCCATGAGATTTGTATTGTATTGAATATATTATTTTTCTTTTATCAAGTGTTTTATTCATTCCTACTTAGTTGCACGTTTTCACGGACGTAATCCTGTTTTTTCGATTAGGTACATATTTTATTTTATTTTATAAGTTTATTTTTTTTAAAACCACAGCTCTTAGTGCTAGTTACATACAAACTTAGTTAACTTAAACCTACAGGCAATAATGTTACATTTAATTTTATTAGCTAACAATTTAAGTACAACATAGGTCCTTAATCCTCTGATCAGGCCAGTTAGTTTTATGTCGGAACGTTGAGTTAAAATAAGATATTACCTACACTCAATTATGTCTGCTCTGCAGGGTGTATTAGTTATAGTTACAACTTTTTAAGATTTTTTCTCCACTTTTTTATGTGATAGTTGGCAGACGAGCAGACGGATCATCTAATCGTAAGCGATTGCGCCCATAAACACCTGCAACACCATTAGAGTCACAAGTGCGCTGCCAACCTTTGATCCTCTTTCCCCCCAATTGGGCCTTCGGTACCTTCACTCACTCGACGAAACACAGCGCAAGCACTGATTCACGCCGGTCTTCTGTGAGGCCGTGATATGACTCCGGTCGAGCCGGCCCATTCATGACGAAGCGTGGCATAATTTAAGATAATTTTTGTCAGTTTTTTTTGACATTAAAAAAAACCTGGACAGTAGCTCTAATGTAACTGTTCACTGAAACACCATTTAAACGGTTTAAATCGAGGGTTTGTCGGTCTGTTAAGTTCTAGTGCCCTTTATAATGTCCGTATCTTGGTATCTAGTCAGAAATATTCATGACGAGTTCCTCGGCTCTTGGGAAGTAATTTCTCATCAAAAGTAATTTTTGTTTTGGCGAAGTTACGCTTAGGAGTTGATTTATTGACTCTCGGCTGGTGTTGACATGACTTGCCAACTTTCCCTTATTATTAGAAATTATATGAAAACTATTTCGATGTACATATTGGAAGTATTAGCGCAAGTTTTTCCTCATACATATGGAAGAGAGTTTCGATTATTGGACGAGTCGACAAAAACAGTTTATTTCGATCCATGAAAATGCAATGTTTTACATACTACCATTTTAAACTTAGTTATTTCTAGTCTTTGTAGTACAGTCAGCCACACATCAGGTTACAACTTAGGTTACAAGGTCAAATTTCCTCAATTGATATTCAACCTAATGTGTATGACAGTAAGATCAGAGTTGATAATAGAAATATGACAGTTTTGTGTAGGTAGGTACTTTGATGTGTGGCTGTACGTACCAAACTACAAAAAAATACAGTCGGAACAAATTATGTAACATAAAATCAAATCGTTAAATTATGCATAAAATGTTTGATTGACCTTCTGATTCTAATGTAACATAGGTACGTTGGTTGAACAAAAAACTACTGAGTACCTACCTATAAAAGATATTTGTGACTTGTTGAGCGGTCATAAGTAAATGTTATAATGGCAGTCAACCCTCTCTTTGAACGCCTGTAGCATGAGTTACCATGACTACCATGAGTTGACATCTAAAACTGACATAACGTAAACTATTGCCCTCTCTTTCAAATGCATCACAATGAAAGAGACAAAGCGATAGTTTTCGATAGCGAGGATAGTATTTTAAACTCATGGTGAAAGAAAATACGACTATTTCCATTAAAATTCGTATAATCAATAAAATAAACTTCAAAATAAAACGTCACACCAGAAACAAAAAGAAAGAAATAAAAGTATCAAAGTAGGTTTTCCTACATCCTCCCCCCTCTTGCCCGTGCAAAATAGATGCATCGGCGTCCGCACGGCGCGCCCGGAGAGCGTGCAAGTCTGCGCAGGAGCAGCCGATGCAGCGCGTAGCTCCAGCGGGTAAAGGCGTACCACCACATTGCCCAAAACCCTCCCCACCACGGCGGACGTGGAGGGATAAAACGCCATTTTATCTTCTCAGCTACAGCTCTCTGGGTGACATTCTGCCAATCAATAACTAACCTACTTGCGCCTTGTAAATTGGTTCTGTTGTCCGACAAATGGCTGAAGCGTTGCCCCACCAAGCGACAAACCTTAGCGCGAGTAAAAAAAAAATCCACAGATGGTAACGAGTCATAAAGTTCAAGATGGACAGCTCTATAGACAGCACATTTCAATAAAAATACCCAACATTTCTCTCCCGATTAAAGTGAATAATACCCTTTTTTAGGATCCGCATCCATTACTTCTTCTATTATTCCACTCAACAACCAAGTCTTTAAAAACCAGATTTTCTGAGCTATTCAGCCCGGGAGGTCTTACCTCATACCTCTTTTCCTCATTAATACACACTGAACTTTCATAAAACCTCCAAGCCTCTGACTTTACAACTTCATCTTTCATATCTACTACATCTTTAATCCCAATAGTCTCTAACTTATCTGAAACATCAAAGGTCTTGCAATGAAAACTATTAACACAATTGTTGGCTGTGACACAACATTCAGTGGGAACTGGTCCCTGCACAGTCCAACCCAACTTCGTTTCCAATGCCAGTAAATTGTCACTTATCGGAGTCATACGACCAGTGAGTAACGACCCTAACACATCACACCCAATCAAAATATCAATATCTGTGTGAAGTTCATCTAGATCACTGATAACTATACCCTTCTTCAACAACTCCTTCGCTACAACCGAACCTCGCTTTAGTTTGGGTAAATAATTACAAATATTAACTTGCTCAAGAGCCTCAATTAATTGTCCATATGTCCCAGATTTATTAATAAGATGGACCGAGAATGTATTACGAGCCTCTCTTTTAGACATTATACCCCCAAATAAACTATGTTGCACTTCTTCAGTGCCACTAGGTTTCAACTTTAATTTGTCTACTAGACTTTTTGAAATAAAAGACCTCTGTGCACCCGAGTCTAGTAGCGCCCTAACTGATGTGACTTTATTGTCAAACAAAATATTTACCTGTAGAGTTTGTAATAAAACGGTGGACTTTTCCTTTGACGGTGACTGATTGGCTTAATATCGCTGGCTGACAGTTAGACGAAATGTCAGACTTTGAAGCAGACTTATTGGTTAAAGATTCTTTACATTTCTCTAAACTATGACACATCAGAGTAAAATGCTTCTTAGAACAAATTAAGCATTTAGGATGTGATCTACACTTAGAAGCATTATGGCCTATTTTGAGACAGATGTAACACGCTCGCTTATTTTTCAAAAAAATTCTACGTTCGTCTAACGTCATATTCTGCGCTTTGTTACATTCCGACGATGTATGGGAACTTAAACCACACCAAGTGCAAGATTTGATAATACTTGTCTCAGCACTAGACTATTAGAACAGGTATTATTTCGCTGCTGTTTCTCCGAAACCATAAAACACGCTGCTGAAGGCACTTGAGGTTCTGTACTAGTACCTACATTAAAATTTGTACGAGCTAAATTAATACGTTCCTCAGACTCTACCTCAAGCCTTAAAAAAGCTAACAACTGCGATAACTGACATTTGTTGACATCGGATAGCGAACGCGTCCTGTTCCACGCCCTTAGGACATCCTCTGGCAAAGACGATTCTACCATCGGATAGAGAAATGCTGCATATTTATCCTGTGTCACGTCTAATGATTCTAAACCTTGTATCTGAGTTACTAAGCTGTCATAGAGTAAACGTAAAGACATAGTTTTACCTGCACCACCTTGAACTTGCTTTACTATCAACGTCAAGAGTTCGCGTATGTAATATTCAATAATTAACTCGTCGCGAGCAAACCGTTGCTTCAGATGCTCCAGCGCTTTGATATAATTTTGTCCACTCGGCGGAAACGCTTCAACCAATTGCCGAGCACCAGAACCAATCTCCATAGCCTGCAACAAGTAGGAAAATTTATCATCCAGTTCTATGGTGGTGTCTTCGTGAATCTTTTTAAACTGCCCCCAAAATCTTAGCCAATTTTTTATCTCCCCATTAAATTTAAAAATTTCGAGTCTTGGCAGCTTCACACTGCGCGGCGGTTCTTGCTGCTTCCTAATAATGGTAGACTCTGATGTGGATTGCTCTTGCGTCTTCATCAACTCGTCGAAGTCCCTTTTTACCCGAAGCCATCTGAGCTGGTATTCTTCCGTCTCATCCATCTCTCGCTCCAGCTCAGCTTCCTCTACTTCATTTTGCAGCCTGTGTGCCAAAATTCTATTGTCGATCTCCACAAGGACATTATTCTTAGATCGCACATGTTCGAAAAGGACGGCTGCTTCACCAAAATTCTTTAGTTTTATCGCGTCCGCCAAACGATTGGCGGATCGGGTGAAGAGTCGCCTTGCTTGCTTACGTTCTAATTCCATTTTTCCATTTCACGGTCGCCAGATGAAAGAAAATACGACTATTTCCATTAAAATTCGTATAATCAATAAAATAAACTTCAAAATAAAACGTCACACCAGAAACAAAAAGAAAGAAATAAAAGTATCAAAGTAGGTTTTCCTACACATGGTAAGCTACTGGTGTGTATAGTAACTTGTGCCGACGACTGTTCCTATTTCGAAAGCATCTTTTATGTATGGTGTTAAGGTCCATAAGTTATGTTAATTTTAATGTGAAGTAGCATTTCGTCGTAAAAAGTCCAAGCTGTCGCGAGTTGTTCCTTTTAGTATAGCATCAAAAATACTAGCTTTATGTTTGTTTTACGAGAGACGTGAGCATCTCTCCCCCCGGAGCTTTTTCCTCACTTTTATATGTGCTTTTATTGCCGATATGGCTAGTCCCTGGAGACACACTACGTCCGTCACCGTTAGGTAGGTACCTACACAGTTTATTGAAAGTATTTTAGTTACGAGGAAACCACTTGTGTTCTTTAATTTTTGTTAGGTAGTCAGCCTGCTCGTCTGCCACCAATCACATAAAAAAAAACCTAAATCTATATCTTCTTTTATCTATCTATCTATCTTCTATACTATTTATAAAGAGATAACTTCTATAGACAACCGAACGACAAGGCTTATAGGTAAACCGAAAACACGAAACGCTTGCGCGATGTAATTGGACACAGCGCCATCTATTGGTTCATTTCTGAACTACGGTCCCGAAGCGAATTGAGGGCGGGCCACTAGTCTGTAATAAACGCACATTAGCTGCATAAAGCCGAAACTGCAATGTAAGTGGGTCCCAAGTTTATTAGAGCGATCCAACGTTTGCGTAGTCCAGTCAGGCCCGTGTAGATAAACATTAGCATTTGTTTATACCACGTGATTTACAAACTCCTGTTTACTCACTTTGACTGAAAGTAAACAACTTTCCATGGATTCACGTAGTAGAAGGACTTAATTAACTAACCATTGAGTACGAAAGTGATGCAACCCCGCTCCAGTGAGGAGAACCACCTCGAGAGTTCTGGAACGTTCCAGGGTTAATCGAACTCTCTAATTAACGGCGGCATTTACGAACTAATCTAATAAACACTGAATGAATGACGAGACGACGAACCTGACGGTAAGAGTTATGGAAGAGACAGGGGCTGACACTAGCGTCATTCACCACTATTCCATATTACCTATGGTAGTACGGTTGGTATGGTTAGTAGTCACGGAGGGGGCAGGGTGGGCGACTCTGGGGAGGGATGTGAAGTAAGGTTCTGCAACCCGTGCTCATGTCTCCTCTCTACTGTGGCGATGAGGGAGCGTCGCTGGGATTTAATCCTTATGCCTCCGGCCGCCTCCCGGCAGGAGGGTATGCATAAGGAAGCATTCCCCAGCGACAATAAAAAAAGAAAAAGAAAAAAGTGGGGGACTCCCTACTTCAAGAGCAAACTTGCAGATTTTTTGAAAAATTTAAACCCCAATTTGTAACAAAACAAACCCGTATTTGTAACTCCTATCCTACCTGTCCTGTCCTACCTAAATCCACGAGGCCGGTTGGTGGTTCTACTATTGGTGATCTGCCTACAGTGGCTTATTAAAAGCTTTTTTTTTCTTTACTTTCCTTGTTACTGTTAATCTCTTCTAGCAGCTCTAACCCCATGATCGAGATCTGTAGTATCAACACCCGTTAAATTACCGTCGTCAATTGTACAGAAACCATATTTTTGTTTGCGAGGAATTTAATTAACCACATTTTGTTGTGAGATCGATCGCCAACGCAGATTACGATAAACGCGGCTAATTTGTGTTTCAGTCTAGAACAATTGAGTAATTTACTACGATTACTTCGAGATTTCAAGGCATTTCAACCTTTTACATTAGTAACGATGATTAAATTCGGAGCATGTTAGTATTTGCCAGAGCACTAAAGTACAAACTAAAGTCATCGACATTGCAAACACGATCAGTACCTACGCATGAATTAATGTAGGTACAAAACAGCTTTAAAATTTATTAGCAACCAAAATTTAGTGTGTTACATTAAAGCGCGCTAATACGAAGCGTTTGGGCGGTCAGCAAGCGCGCAAAATGGCGTAGTAGGTAAGTAGTAGCACGCCATTGCCACCTCGATTTCGTAGCACTTAGTATCGTTACAGAGTAGTATCCCGTTACGCTAGACTGCGCGCCAGATTTCGTAGCATGCGTTACTTATCGCGAAACTTGCTAGATCGTGCTCGTAGCACGCTAGATTACGTAGTAAGCTAAACGATTACGTGCTACGGCGAGATACTGAGTTAATAAAATAAATAAATAAATAGAGATAACATCACATACATTGTCCTGGTCCCAAACTAAGGTTTTCCCTTGTGCTATGGAAACCAGAAACAACGAAGGTATCACAAACACCCAGACCCAACACAAATATCTGTTTCATCAACAAACATTTGTGTCGGTGCGGGAATCAAACCCGCGACCCTACGTACGTATCACGTGAGTAGCACGTGTTAGATCCGCCCGGGGCTTTTATTCCTCGTCCCCCCTAGATGAAGCAGAGAAGAAACTACCGCCCGGGGCGTAAGCCACCTCCCTACGCCACGCTGTAGTTATCATGTTAGAAGGCCAAGGATGCAACTGTTAGGTACGTCTTCTGTGGGTATTGTTATATTTTTTATTCATGTGTATAGCGCCCAAGGGGCGAGTCTCGTGGCCGGTCATAATGTAAGTTGCTTTTTATTGGCTCTTAAACTACCCTTAAGGCTATCATCGTAAACTGTTCTGCATTAGGTGCTCCCTTATATTATTACTAGCGGCCGCCCGCGACTCCGTCCGCGTGGAAAAGTAACTTTTTACCCCCCTTTCAACCCCTTACAACCCCCTTTTCGCAATAAAAAGTAGCCTATGTCCTTTCTCAGGGTCTAGATTATCTGTATACCAAATTTCATTTAAATCCGTTGAGTAGTTTTGGCGTGAAAGAGTAGCAGACAGACAGACAGACAGACAGACAGAGTTACTTTCGCATTTATAATATTAGTATGGATTTCACAAACTTCTTACTTATAGTTTTGATATTACTAAAAAAGTTGTAGGTTAAGTAAGTAAGTAGGTTTCCGAGATTAGCGCGAACAAACAGACATACAAACGAATAGGCAAACATTTTTACGCTAGTGTTTTACTTTTCGATTTGTCGATTTGTATAAAATTTACCACTTTATAATTATTAGATATGTATAGAAGAAAAATTTCAAAGTAAACCGGGTAAATGAATGATTCCGTCGTGGGATCCGTGTTTTCCCTTAGCTTCTCCCCGGGTAATATATTATAATTTAGCCTCATATAAAACATGATAAAAGCTAGGCAGATCGCATTCATCTCAATGTTTCTGGGGTTTATAAGTAGTCATTTTGAGAAGGTTTTATAAAACGTCTTAAAGAAATAGCGCAAAACCTCTTCGGTGGTATAGCTCAACTTCCCTCGTGACCCGTTCATCCACGGCTTCACCCACCATACGTCAAGCTTGGAATCAATTATTAAAATGCCGATGTATTTTGTCGATAATGTTAAAATGAAAAATAATACATTACGCCACCTTGTCCCACACATGCGTCAAGGTTAAGGCCATGATGGTTTCCCTGGGGAAACCAAAGAAAAACTTACAACAAGCTTATCCAGTGAGCTTAGAAATATATTCCTGCCTGTAACGCCTACACTTGCGTGGGTGGAACTCTCACCTAACTAACTAAGATTGTCTTCAATTTGTAGGACAAACAGGTCCGGACGTCCGGTTACTGCATTACGCGCTTTTTAAGACTTACCTGAGAGGTTAATGGACAACATTTTTAAATATAACCTAATTATCTATCTTCTATCTTTACTCTATACTATTTATAAACACGAAACGCTTTCGCGATGTAATTGAGCACAGCGCCATCTATTGGTTCATTTCTGAATTACGGTCCCGAAGCGAAGTGAGGGCGGGCTTCAATGCATTTTTAAACTATAATTAAATTTAAAGGGTGACTTAATCTTGGCTGCATTTTTTTTCATACTAGAGGCGGCAAACGAGCAATCGGGTTACCTGCCGTCGACGTGCACCGCCCAGTCTGCTTGCGACAGCTGCTGGAACGTAGCCGAAACGTGAAGCAGTACCTATGTGCATACAATGTACTAACAAAACGTCGCGCTAATTCGAGCCAGTAAATAGAATCTCAGCTTCAATCTTCTTTATTTCTTCATTTAAGTAAAAAAAACATAGGTATTTTATAAAAACTTTAATAACTAGAAACATATTTTATCTTCCTGTAGTTATAGCTGCCGGCATGAAAGAATAGCGATGACCGTTATTTTGCGCACTTGTAAAAAAGAAGAATTTCTATTAAAATTGGTGTCTGCGCACTCAAGGTCATAACTACACTTTCTTGCCGCAGACACTATTAAGTATTCTGTGCCGCAGACTATAAGAGCTCTCGTTCATCAGGCAGGTACTTAAGTACTTAAATAAGTACAGCAACTAAAATTAGAGGAACTGCTTGAATGGCGACCGTCGCGACGTCGCCGAGAACTATTTCAATTGTAAACTTTCCCATGTGCCCACTTTGTCGCTACATTGCGATTGTAGGCGCAAGTTTATATTGTCTCTGTTCGTAAAGATGTATAAAAGCAGGGCGAAATACTTCAAATACGTACTAACTATTGACTAATTATTTCTAGTTCTAATCTTGGGAGAGCCACGCTTTGGCCTGAATGGACCGGCTCGACCGGAGTAATACCATTGCTTCACAGAAGACCGGTGTAAGCAGCGCCTGCGCTGTGTTTCGTTGAGGAGGTCCAATTGGGATATTGGTAGCGCACTTGTGACTCTACTGGTATACTATCAGGTATCTATGGGCAGCTGCAATCGCTTAAAATCAGGTGTTGGTCTGCTACATATCACATAGTTAATAAGCCATAATGTACTCCACTGTTCAAAAGTAAGCTGCAGGTAGGTAAAGCTATCTTGCAGAAATAAGTAATATTTTAGATTAAACAAATTCATTTCGCCAATGAATGACAGATACAGCCTGTGGTGTATCTGTGAACATTTACATTCCTTTAACCACGTGTTCTATCAACCATTCTGAACAACATTAGTTCAACAACTTTTCGTAAGTCATCGAAAAATTGCGACTCCCCATACAAAATGACCAAGTCACGTGACCAACTTTGTATGGAAATATGCAATTTATTTATGCGAATTTTAAAAAGTCGTAGAACAAATGTTGTTCAGGATGATTGGTGGAACACCTGGTTAAAGGGATGTAAATGTTCACAGATACACCTTGTATAACTCCGCCAATGTCAAGTAAAAAATTGATATAATGTGGGTAGTCGACAGTCTTAGTTGGTCAAAGTCACGGTCACTCAATAAAACGCCGGTGTTTACCGTTGCATAGAACTACGGATTCTGTCGGGGCGACTCTATTAGGTCAAAGCAAGTTGTTCGCGTGACAACTCACTCGATACACAATATCAGTTAAAAACAAATATCAATGATTCTTAAATTAAATATCACTTTGAGGCATTCCATTTCACAAAATAACACCAAATTTGCACACTCAAAACCACAAAATAATTTGAATTTGAATTGCATCAGCGGATGTGATTTTCCTACTACCCACCACAGAATCTTCAGAATTGTTAAAAATAGATCCAGATTAAGTAGAAGGTCGCAAATTTATATCAATTGTCGTCGCTAATGCGCCCTACCCGTCGCCGTAAGGGAAGGGCTGAATGCCAATAAAATTAACTTAAACTATACTAAGTTTTAGGCTCTTACAAACCTACCTACTGAAACTGTCTGAAACATGTGAATGTGATTGTAAAGTTAAGCTTTCATTCGTGACAAACTATTCGCTTCAAGTTTATGAAACACATTCAGTTTCATGGAATGAGGTAAAATAGTTTGCATTGGAACTGATGAACAAATAATTGGAATTGTTTTAGTTTTAATGGTTGTTAACGTTGAACTTCGTATTGTAAGGTTTGTTTTAGATCGTTAATAAGACCTAGAATTAAATCCAGTAGGTACTTATTTGAAGTGACGGTTTTTAATACGAGGCCCAGGGTCTACATACTGGATGTTGGAAAACAGTTATTTCTTTAAACAGTTCTAATTATAACTATAATACTTAATGCAGGATTTTCTAACCTAACTTTACCAATAGTTTAGTCAGTATTATTACTAGTATTATAATATCTGTGCTGTGTTTCGCCGAGTGAGTGAGGGTACCGGAGGCCTACCCGGGGGGACGGGGATAAAAGGTTGGCAGCGCACTTGTAACTCTATTGGTGTTGCCTATGAGCGGCGGCATTGCTTACCATCAGGTGATCCGCCTGCTCGTCTGCTACCTATCACATAAAAAAAAATCTGTGCTATTATACCTACTTACTTAATCACAAAAATATTGGTATATGGTTAGGTTAGAACAGTGACCGGCCAAAAAATCTTGAAAATCTCGGGCGAGTTTTTTTTGGGCAAGTTTTCCCCTAACCCCACCGACCTCAAGGATCGAACCCGGACAAAAAAACTTTCCTCCATAATTTCTTCGCAAAACAACTCCTAATTAAGACTATTAACTAAGTGCTTACATAAATATTTCGAAGAGCAAATTGATCTGCTGTTGTTTACTCTACGATATCCACCCCGTGGGCGACAAGTTAATCCCGCAAACAATTAAACTAACACCTACAAAACGCCTCGGGGTATTTTCGGATCTTCATCCCGATGACTTAATATTAACTCTTGCCTGGGTGGTGCACTAAGCTGGTTAGTGGGTCCCTCTTAAGTCAGACCCCAGACAGCAGACACAGTAGAATATTGTTTTTGGCCTTAGAAAAGCCCAGCCGGCCTAACATGCGCACCACGAGATAATTTGTCGACACTCGTATTTTATCGGCACAAGTTGCGTCTCGCTCACCTGACTGAGCGCTGAGCGGAATAGAAAGATGCGCATTGCGCTCTCGCGAAGGAGAGTCGACAAAATTTTGTCGCGGTGCACATGTTAGGCCTACTGGTCGAAGTGAGGCCCCGGATGAGGCCATTACCCACTTACCTACCTGAGATTTTTTGCAGTGAAATGATAAGTTCTTTAATAACGAGTAAGGTTAAGTCCATACCGAACACATGTGTATGTCTAATACAGGGTGTACCTAAGTATCTGAAAACATTTACATCCCTTTACCCACTTATTGGTATCAACCATTCCCAACAACATTGGTTCTACAGCTTTTGAAAATTCGAAAATTCTTTCGACTCGCAAAAAAAAAAACGATACGTACGTATATAGTATTTGCTCGACACGGGGATCGAACCAAGGACCCTGATATTACAGCCCGGTACATAAACCACTAGATCAACAGGGCGTTTAATAATAATTCGTATTAAATTAGTTTAATAATTTTTGGAATAAATGTAATTTAGGAATAATATTGTTAAATTTTGTATTTATTAAACAGTGTACGTTTTGGTCTAGAACTGTAAGGTGTACTGTAAACTTGAATAAATAAATAAATAAGTGGGTAAACATTACATGTACGCAGTATATCTACACATATCGAGTATGTGCTTAGTGCTTACAACTGATATTTTAGATCGGCAGCCGTAAGCAAATTAAACGGTAGATAAGAGTAAATTGCTCCTTTAGTGTAAGGTAACTCTTGTTTCTTTGTTTTCGAAAAATTCCATTAACATTTGTTTACTTATTGTTTTAATTAACGAACACATTCACTTAGATAGTTCAATATTTTCTGCTTGGTAAATCCAGTTCCAAAACTTTCAAAGAAGTATGCGACTTTTTCTCTTCGCAGTCCCAAAGCTGACAGCAGGCGTCCTGGGATTACCGGTATAATCCGGATCGTGTCGGAACTATTTCCCGGGATCAGGAGAACAACTGCTAATTAGCTCCTAATATTAGGCTCCTTAGCCGGATTAAATGCTGGTAATTAGTTTATAGCTGCTTAATGATAGGTGCAACGAGTGTTTTGATAAGCAGCTGGGTTGTCAATAGACTTGTTATCATAAGGCAAAGGTGGATCGATCACCGTCCTGTTCCAATTATCGTGCACTCGACATTGAAATCGAATTAGAGTTTTGTATGGACGAATGTATGAATTCGACTTCAATGTCGAGGGCTCCGAACCAAAATTCCTTAGCACTCGTGTCTACGTGTAATACTTATATAAGGTGTATCTTTTTACATTTACATTTACAACCCTTTAACCATGTGTTTTACCAACCATAATAAGCAACATTTTTGTTCAACGACTTTTCGAAGAATTTAATTTGGTCAATATCACGTTCCTAACTACGCAGTTACTTTTGAACGAATTGTTGTGATCGAATATCAGCGGCCCTTTGATTAACAGCCCTTTTGTACGGGGATTGTCAAAAACCTAATTGGAAAGTGGGTGTCGTTTTTCTAATGAGTACCCAAATTTTGGTGTCGGAATTAAAATTGGGGAAACGAGTATGTTTTGGTAAAGCGATATAGGAGTCTAATCATGTTACTAAGTGGAAGTGTGACAGGTTACACTTACACCTACTGGTTTTACTATAAGCACTTCCAACAGCTACCTTCCTACATGCTTTAGTTAGACTGACCCCATACTGGCGTCCTTTGAGCGTTGGTGTTTTCGGGCGCGCCGCCACGTTCAAAGGACCCACTAAACGCTCAAAAACGCTAGTGTGGGGAGGTTGCCGGCAAGAGTCAAGGGAAGCTACTTTGGGGTCACTCTTAAGGGCCCCTCATACAATACGATTTATAGTTACGATGAGTCTGGGAGCTGGCTCTTGTAAGTACCCCTGTGCTTCAGAAAGCACTTGGTTGGTGTGCCGGATCCTTCTGCGTTTGTGCCCACGGCAGAGTGGAATTTACCATTATAGCCTAAGTAGGCTGGAGCCTAGAGTGGCAAATTTTAAGAGGCGGAAAATTTTCGACCATTTTCGGCGCTCAGTCTAGATTTAATTAAAGATTCTTAATTAGCGTTAAGTCTGTTCTTCTCGCAACAACAAAACATAAATAGGTCTTGACAGAATGTACTTTCAACACTAAATTCTGTTATTTTAGCTCGGCGTCGATAGAAAGAGACAAAATATCGTGAGGAAATTTGCACGTTTCGGATACTTTCTGAAACATTTAATCATGTTTCATAATCTAGTTCCCTTAAAGGGTTGCATTCGTTTCATTGTAATTACCAGACTCCCCAAATCATGATCTAAGCGTACCCATCAGAGCTCTAAAGCGTCAGCTTTGGATGCATCTGGGATTTACAGAATGAAATAAGAAAATATTTAAAACACTAGGTATTTAATGCTACACTTGCTACCCGAAGTGTGAAACCCCCTTGAGACCCAAACGACACTAAAATATCTCCCTGATATATTTTTCATTTGAAAAGTTTCACCAATCAATCACAAACACGCATGTGTTACATCCTTCCATTTTAAACACATTTAGGGTCGTTTTAGTAAAGGTATCTACGTACCTAAGCAGTTTTTTTTGAAAATTTCATGCAACTATAAGATGCACAAACCACGCCTGGAGCTGGATTGAACCTGGGGACCAATTCTCGTGCATACCTACATATATATATTTTTTCGCTTCAATTTATATAAAAATATTTTGTGTGGATTGTCCTATTCCACGCGTAGGTACGGTCGCGGGCGGTCGTTAGTGTAATAATATCAATGCGTTGTTACTTATATCGACAGAAAGCAAGACACGGTATTACAAGAGGACGTTAAAGCATTAGACAGTAAAATGGCAGCCAGAACCTCTCTCCGAAAGGTTTTTCATGTAAGCTACTGGTTTTCAGCCGTGGGGAGCGTTAAAATCCTTTTTGTCTACAAATATTATCAAAATGTTACCGCGGGTAAAGTAACTCGTGTTGTCAAGATTTTGGTGAATTCGACTAGGTAACTTACCTAAGATTTTTTATGTAAATAAGTAATCTTCTATATCTTCTTCTATACTATTTATAAAGAGACAACGACAAGGCTTATAGGTAAACCGAAAACACGAAACGCTTGCGCGATGTAATTGAACACAGCGCCATCTATTGGTTAATTTCTGAATTACGGTCTCGAAGCGAAGTGAGGGCGGTCCACTAGTAATGAATAAATTCACACAACATTTCATACTCTTGGCCAGACTCCGTATGCAGTAACTTTTAAGCACTTGTATTGTATTACAGAATTTACAAATAACAGTCAACTGATGAAACACAAAAAAATGGGTTAATTTTGTAAGAAACCTAGCTGAGATTCACATACTAGGTGACTAAAAGTGTTTTATTTATCAAGCACAACAACACTAAATGAGAATACAATGTGGGTAAAGCGTGTCGCGGTGTGACTACTAAGTGATAGAAAATAAATAGAAATTTATTCGTATTCACACCAGTGTGACAACGTACCCTTAAACACATAATATTGAGTTACACCCAGACACTGAATAATCACAAGTGCTAATCACACGAATGTTTGTCCAGTTCAGGGTGGACCCCTTAGACCTCGAGAATCGAGAAATGCGCGATCCGGCCAGTCATCATCATGTGATAGGTTGCAAACAATCAGACAGATGCAGATGACCTAATAGTGATGCCCGGATACCAATGAATTCGGCATGAATGGGCCGGCTCGACCGGATTGATACCACTGCCTCACAGAAAACCGGCGTGAAGCAGCCCCTGTGCTGTGTTTCGCCGAGTGAGTGAGGGTACCGGAGGCCCACCCGGGGGGAAAGGGGATTCTATCCCCTTGCAGGTGTTCATGAGCGGCGGCATTGCTTACCATCAGGTGATCCGCCTGCTCGTCTGCTACCTATCACATAAAAAAAAATGGTGTCACAAATTATGCTAACCTTTAGGAGTTTCTACCAAAGATAAACCGGGACGTTAGGAGGTAGTATCTATTAGTTATGAACCAATAGTAGCGCAAAGCGCAAAGTTTACTTGGCTTCGCTCAGAGAAGTGATTACACATTTCTCGAAACGCATCTTAGCACATCTCTGGTGCAAAAGCAACGCAAAGACTTCCTTTCGAAATATATAGGACAGCACTGGCGCTGCTACAGTGAGGCCAAATAAACAGTGAGATAATATATGATGTTATAGGTACAGGGTGTATCTGTGAACATTTAGAAGGTACATCCCTTTATCCACGTATCCTATGAAGTATTCTAAACAATATATTTTGTTCTATGACTTTTGAAAATTCGAATACATATTCGTTTTTCAATAATTTCATAAAAAGCTGGTCACGTGACTTGGACAGAAGAAAAAATATTCGACGTATTTCCAATAGTTTTACAACAAAATTAAATGTTCTTCAAAATGGTTGGCAGAACATGTGCTCAAAGGGATGTAAATATACAGATACACCCTGTATGCTCGTCTTTTAATCAAAGAACCCTTCCAAAATATTAAAAGTAAGTTAATTCAATCTTCTTATCCCATACAACGAGAAATGGAGCTTAAAAAGTGATTTGCTTTTTAAATTTTTTGGACAAATCGGGGACAAGTTTAATCTTGATTTTAAATGTTTTTAAATTAATCTAAGATTAGATTGTATGACTCGCTATGAGGATAATAAACTTTAGCGATTACAAAGTGTCGGTAATTCTGGCCAGGTAGCTTATAATGAAGTTGTCCCGTAACGAATGAGACTATACCTTTCGCATTCAAACATAAGCGCGTATGGCGTGTGTGAAAGAGAGGGGCATTCCGATCCGATCGTAACTCCTACTTCAAATTAGGCCCTCAGTTTCTAGCCCTCTAGATTCTCTTGTGAAGATTCGAGAGAATCGACTCTGCGATTGCGATTCCGACCCGAGGATTCTCGTAATGTAAAAACCGGCCAAGTCCGACTCGGAGGATTGATTTATTTTTTTACTATTGGCCCTCATTTTATTTTCCAAATAAATTAAACTGAGTAGGACATTACAGCCTGGTGACCGACAGTCAAGTCTTAAAATATTAGTCTTTGTGGTAATCATCATCATCAGCCCGGTAGTACCACCCACTGCTGGGTATAGGCACAAAATAGGGACAGACACAGAAGGCTGACTGTCCACTAAGAGCTAAAAATATGTCATGTACTCACGCATGCGCACAAAACGCCTTTTCGATCACATTAATCCTAACTTATAACATAAGATACTCAAACTGTCGAGGTCTATGGTAGAGGCCGCGCGCTTATGTTCTCATGCCGGGCAACAACCCTAGCATATATCAACGAACTCTTCTAAATTCAAATCAAGGCTGAGTCAGCTTTCTGTGTCAGTCCTTATTTTGTGGTATAGGCCTCCCTTCCCTCCCTTCCCCTCCTTTCCCTTTGTGGTGATAAGGTCCCGTTTTTACCAATAGGGTACGGAACTCTAAAAATGATAATGAAAACATCGTTTGTTTAAGAAACACTTTACATAGCAATATTTGATGTGCGTTCACAAAAGGGAAGCCCTGTGTTGTAAGAGTATGCTTTCCTAGAAAATTACATTAAATTTTTAATAAGTAATAACAAACGAGTTTTATTTAACATCTGTTTATTTTATTTATTTACCTTTAGCTAGCTGGTTTTTACAAAACGTACCTACTACTTAGGGACCATTCAAGTATTACGTAAGCAGATTTTTTGGGAAATTTGACCCCCCTCCCCCCCTTGTCAGCAAAAATTGGCGATAAAATATACTTTTTGTTCCTGAATTTACCAAAAGTAAGCAAAGCCAAGACCCCCCCTCCCCCCATCGATGCTTACGTAATATTTGAATGGTCCCTTATATACAAATGTATTTCGAATTTATCGAACATAGCTCGGGTATGTGATCACCAATCTATATTAATCAAGCAAGGTGATTATGCCTAACTAATCCCATCATGGTAGCGATGACTTGATTCTTATGATGGAGGCTGTTACTTTGCCCTGGGACTATTTATACTTATAAAGGCTGATACTTTAATTTTTTACCTTCTTTTTAAATTTCAATGCGATTGTCCCGCTGCTGTCTGTTATTTATTTCTATGCGACGTTGTCTGTTATTTAATATTTATTACAACACCAAGATCTACTTTGATATTTAAAGTCAGGAAGGATATTTTGCTAAGCTTTTGTTACCACTTAGTAATTTATTAGAATTTTTGTAGCATTTAACTACCTACTTAGTCTTTCCAAAAGCGAGACAAAAATGGTCTCCTTTTAGATGAAGACTTTCAGAGGGGGTAAAAGCCTTATTTAAAACTAGCGGCCGCCCGCGACTTCGTCCGCGTGGAAAAGTAACTTTTTACCCCCCTTTTAACCCCTTACAACCCCCTTTTCGCAACAAAAAGTAGCCTATGTCCTTTCTCAGGGTCTAGATCATCTGTATACCAAATTTCATTTAAATCCGTTCAGTAGTTTTGGCGTGAAAGAGTAACAGACAGACAGACAGACAGACAGAGTTACTTTCGCATTTATAATATTAGTATGGAAGTATGGATTAAATAACTAAAAACTGATACCACGACCTCACAGAAGATCGTGGGAAACAGCGTTTGCGATGTAATTCGTCGAGTGATTGAGGTAGACTGGACGCCCAATTGGGGGGAGAGGGGGTTAAAGGTTGACTCAACTGATGTTGCAGATGTCAATGAGTGGCGGCAGTCTTTTACCATCAGGCGACCGCACTGCTTGTCTGCAACCTATCACCATAATCTCTGTCTTTAAAAATAAAACAATATACCTACTCGTACAGTCGGCTGCAAAAGAAAGTATAAGTAGGTACAGTTTAGTACAGACATCCACACATCAGGTTACCACAACCTGTCAAATTTCCTCAATTGATAGGTACTCAACTTAATGTGTTTGACAGTAAGATGAGTGATGAGTCGATTGTAGAAATTTGACAGTTTTGTATACTTTGATGTATAATATATTTTCACTACATCACATACATTGATCTGACTCTGAGATAGGTAGCTCAAGCCCTGTGTTACAGATATCAGAACAAACAGTGGGATTACAAATATATACATTTATAATACTTTTCTTTTGTAAATACATACTTATAATACATAGAAAACACCCAGACCAATACAAACAGACATGTTCATGCACACAAATGTTGTACTGTGCGGGGATCGAACCCGCAACCCTTGGCCCAGACGCAGCATTCACTACCACTGAACCAACCGGGTCGTCAAATTGAATGTATGATTGTACGTTAGGTACCTACTTACCTTGTCACAATATTAACCTTACGTGCAAGAAAGTAGAAGTCGTAAAGGTAGCTATTATGACAAGGTTCTAAAGTACACCTTTTTGTGTCTGACGGTACAAGCCAGTTGATCTTATCACAGCCAGCGATCTCCCAGTAAGCCCATAAACTGTAATTATGCTGAGTGGGCGTGTAAACCTGAAGAGCGGTGGTAAACATGGGACACCAGGTAGGCGGGATTATGACATCATCATTTTATAGAAAACACTCTAGGGGAGGCTTGGTTCAACCTTACTTTATGAAGGGAGTTGAGCTCCGGTTTCTAAATTTGCTAAGAAGATAATTAATAAATACCTAATCACACAATATCTCATTCCTTTTAAATTTTATAGTGTACACACGCTAAATAAATACATAAAATAAATACATTGACCTGACTCCGCACTAAGTAGCTTAAGCACTTGTGTTACAGATATCAGACAATAGAGGATCACAATTATACTTAATACTTAAATACATATAAACACCCAGACACTGAAAAAACAAATGTTCATCACACGAATGTTGGTCCAGGGTGGGGATCGAAGGCATCATCCGGCCAGTCAACTTTGTCGACAATTAATTAAGTCTGTATGAAAAGCATGGACCTATTATGAAAAGTTGAATTATTTATTATTATCGGAGGCCAAGACTCACTATGGGTCGGTGCGCCAACCTAGTTAGTTAGTTAGTTAGAATTATTTATGCGAATTTCTAAAAGTCAGAACAGATGCCGTATAAAATGGTTGATAGAAGATGTGGTTAAAGGGATGTAAATGTTTACAAATACACCCTGTATGTATTGTATATTGTCCTGGTCCCGAGCTAAGGTTTTTCCCTGTGCTATAGAAACAACGAAGGAACTCCTAACACCCAGACAACAAATATCAGTTTCATCAATAAACATTTGTGTTGGTGTGCGAATCGAACTTACGACCTTTGCGTCTCAAACGGCGGCTCAAAACACTGCGCTAAACGGGTCTGCGAACACCGGGTAGAATTATAGTTGAAGTGAATGTTTTGCAATAAATTGTTGAGAAGCCAAATAAATAAATACTTAAATGTGGCGTGCGGAGAAAAACTCGGTTTGAAGGAACTTCTTACAGCCAGCCTGTTGCACCGTTATAGACATACTTATTCTGCTAGATGTGGCATTATCGTACCCTAATCTTTTAGGGTAGTCCAATAAGACGAGGTCAGAATGTAAACTAACTGTCAGGAAATAAAACATGGTTAAAAAATTACATTGAATTCCGTATTATTTAAGCTGTCATTAGGCAAAGATAGTTCGTAATGTTTTTGCATACAGAGCGTATCTGTGAACATTTAAATCTAATTATTTATTTTATACACACAACACATTACAATCCCCCTAAACAGCTGCCCTGCTGGGTACGTCCAAGACTTTATTAAAGGGATGTAAATATTCACAGCTACACCAAAAGTTGACTACTAGGTAGGTATGTACGTACGGTCAAAAATTTGAATCGTCTTTGCGTATGGGTCGCCCTTTGATGTGGAGACAAGAAAACGATCGACACCTCGTCGATCGTAGCATAGTAGAGGCTTTTTACCTAAATAGGGATAGCAAATCTTTAAAACGAGGCCACCAACCACTGCACCTAGACAGTCTGCAGCAGTATTTCCCGACGGAGGTATTCGGTAATCTTTAGGATAAGTAACCCTTTCTGAAAGGTCCGCAACGCATCAGCGACTCCTCTGATCTCAGAGATGTTCATGGGCGGCGGTGATTACTTGCCAACATATGACCCGTTTTCCCCTTTGTCGCCTTTATTTTCTTTATGGGAGGGAAGGCAAACGAGCAAGGGAAAGCGAAGAAATCCCATCTCATCAGGTGCCACACTTTCCTCGCTAACCATCAGGTAGAAGACATCATCAACAGAAGGAGTGCCAATGCGGTGCCGGCCTTTAAAAAAGTCCCAGTTTGTATCAGTAGGTAGTCGCTTCCAGCATAAGAACATCCTTGCACCTACCCACGATGTTTAGGGCGGGTTTAAAAGCGCTGGGCGGGCGGCCGCCGCCGCAGTCGTGCCCGCGCGCGCCCTACCTTTACTCCATTTGCCCAGCCTACAGTTGCCCCAGACCCAAGTTTAGAATTGCCCACACGAAACTTTACATGCAGGTGCATTGTTAGTGATTTGTTTACTTATATTGCCCGCCGGACGAAATAACGTAAGTGAGACGACTACAGAAGTTTATTTTAAACTTTTTATTAAGTATATAGTAGGTAGTTTCTTACCTATTTGAAGGAAAATAATTATAACTCGCAGCTGACTAAACTAAAGCTATTGTTGTTGATTGAACAAATGGACCAATTACCATTTCAAAAGACGGAAAACTAGAAGTCCAAGTCAACCCATCTGTGATGCCTCGGGTGTTACAAATGGATCTTTCCCAAGATGTCAATATAGTGGCGGTATTTAAATCCATACCTAAGCATTTCTACAAAATTGACTTCATAATAGTTATAAATCCTAACTATAACATTATAAATGCGAGAGTGATTCTGTCCGTCTGTCTGTTACTCTTTCACGCCAAAACTACTGAACGGATTTGAATAAAAGGTATAGGTACAGATGTAGACCCTGAGAAAAGACATAGGCTACTTTTTATTGCGAAAAGGGGGTTGTAAGGGGTGAAAAATGGGGGGGGGTATGATAATGATTAAATAAAAAAAAAACCCAAAGTGAACTGCTACCCAAAGCCCAACCCAAAGTATATCTGTGAACATTTACTTTTCTATTTATTTATTTATTTAAGTAGGTACACAGACAGATTACAGCCATACTTGTTCTTATTACTAACTTACAGTTACAGGATCAAGGCAGTAATCCTGGAATAGTGTACACATTATGCATAAAATATATTAACTTACACTACTTACATAGTTAAAAGTTAAATAAAAAAAATACTGTTACATTTAATTAGTGTGAGGTGTGAGAGGTGGAGGATACCTCCTATCCTATACCTATGATGATGTAGTCCGGCCGTTTTCGACCATGGCGACTGTTCCAACTCCTGGCTATTCATTGGTGTACTCGCTTATGGCTTACGTGCCTCATCGTTTCCGCGAAGTTTCTCGCACACTGTGGGGAAGGAGCACACCACCACTTCCCTATAAACATGTCTTCTACTAATCATTCTGAACACAATTAACGCACTTTGTCGCATTTAATTAAATGAAACGCTACATTATCATACCTACTTATACCTAATAGTCAATCAAACTAATTTTTTCTGTGTTTTTGGCTGAGGATTTTGATCGCATAATTCTTGTAGAATAGTATTTAATACCTATACTTATTTTGATATTTTATTTCTTAAGTTTCATGGTTAATTTATTTATATCAAGTCTTGTTATAAATAACATAATATCGCAAGTGGGTAGAATAATCCAAACTATGCTACCCCCTCGGGATATATCAATAATGCGAAACTTACGGATGATCAGACATACCGCTTCATATCCATAAATGAAACCGATATACTTAGTTGCTTAATATTATTTTTATTTCTTGGGCAAAATAATATGGGTACTGGAGAAAACAATTAGACTCTAAAGCTAAATAGAACTACCAAAAAGAAAATATGAAACAGAGAAGGCCCCTGTGGCAATGTCCCCAAAATGCTGGTAGCATTACCTCGTTGGATATAGCGATGGAAATTCGCTGGGCGAAGTAGCTGTTATTTCTGGGTACATCTTCTATGGAAAAATGTTCTAGCCTCCATTGCGATAAAAATACGGTTACATACATGTAAATGACAATAACGAATCTATCTTTGCATAAAGTAGATCTCAGATTTAATCATAATAAATTCACACACATCTCATACATTGACCTGACTCCGTACTAAGTAGCTTAACCACGTGATACAGACATAGGACAACATAGAAATCACAAATATAATAGGTACTTATATTACATCCAGACAATAAACAAACATAAGTATTCATCACACGAATTTCATTTCCTCTTATTGTAATAAGTTAACATAAATAATATATGTTTTTTTGTTAAATAATATACAGTACAGGCAAGCATCAAAGTATACAAAACTGTCAAATTTCTTCAATCGACTATAATCTTACTGTCATACACATTAGGTTCAATATCAAGTAAGAAAATTTGACAAGTTGTGGTGATTAGATGTGAGGCTGGGCTGACTGCACCTATAGGTACATCAAATCTATTGACACCTTAATCTTAAACTCATTTGGTTTTTCAACTGAGGATTTCTCATATTGTAGTACCTACCTAACGATGTGCATCTGTCATAGTACCTATATATCTAAAATGTTTATTGCTTTTATCCCTTAGCTATTAAAAAACGTGGTCTAACATTTAGTCTTGGTTAAAAACTGTTTTAACTTTTATTTGTTGTTCATAAACAGTGAAAGCATAATTTTTAAATCTTGACCTACTATCCGTTAGATCCGTTTTTGGGGGTCTATGTTTTGGTTTGTTTATTACTTAAATCAGAGCATTTACAACCATATCGTGCATCTTTCAGAGGTAAGTGCCCCCTAGGGACAACCTACTGGGGTCCTGTTTATAGTCTTAATTACAATACATTTCTGCAAATGAAAAGTAGACCTACCACCCAGTGAAGTCGTAAAAAAGACTAAACATTCATGAAATTCTCCCTTAAAATATAATTATGAAGAATAGCCCTCATGGTTTATGGTTGTGTTTAGATACAACCTTTTGAATCAGAGCAGTGATTTTTCCAAAAAAAAAGGTTGGTGAAAGCGGATTCGGAAGTCGTAACTTCTAATGTTATCGCGCACCTGGGGACCAATTCTCGTGCACTCGACATTGAAGTCTAATTAGAATTTTGTATGAACGAACATATTATGAATCTCTAAATTCGAAGTCAATGTCGAGTGCACGAGAATTGCCCATCTGGTTTCATTCAAATCGTTGCGTATTTTCATTAGCTGATCAGTGAGGGAAATATTCGCGAGGAAACCTGCGTGTGTTCGATAGTTTCTGAAGCGTATAAAAAACCATGACTCAGTTGGTCTGGTTAAAGGTAGCCAGACTCCCCAAACACCTGGTCTAAACCTAGCTCTGAAGCTACCCAGAAATTTTTCTCAATTGACTTGACCGGGAATCGAACTCGGGACCTTTCGCGCTTCGAGCGAACAACATAGCCACTACGCCATCGAGGCCGTATAATAAAATAGGTATTCTTTTGGGTTATTCTTAGAAAATTAGGCTTAGCTGGATATTTTGATTCCAATGGCATTAAAAAATAGTTTTGTTGTCTAATTTCTGCGACCTCGAACGAACGGGGTATGTTCGTAGCTCGTATGGTGGATTGAAAAGAAAAAAAACATGCTCAATTTCTAAAAGTGGCAAATACGGCTTTATGGGTAGATATTTTTCACATTTGGCGTTATAGTAGACCTTCCCGTTCTATAAAAGTGCACAGGGCGAGTTTGCCGTTTAATCTAACCTGAGTGGAGGTTGCCACGTGGCAAGCGCGGTGTAGGACGCCCTGCGGCACGGTGGACCGGAAAATATTTGAACTTTTCATACTACTAAAGTCAGCTACCTACCTACGTGTAGTGTGGAGAGTCTAAAACAAATTTCGACGAATAGGTATTTAAAAGTCGTAGAACAAATCTTGCACAGAATGGTTGGTAGGAATAAAAGACTCGTTTAAAGGGGTCTAAATGTTCACAGATCTCCCTGTATTTCATTTAATTTTATTTTTGGAAAATATGTATGTTGGTATAGCATTTTCATAATAACCTAATTAATAGTTACAATTAAAAATAATAACAAAAAAAAATAGTTTTGTCTTTTAATATGGCGTCATATAAGTCTCTTATAGGTAATGTTCTTCTATACTATTTTAGAGGTAAATTTTATAAAAATAACAAGGTTTATAGCTAAACCGAACATCAAAACACATGCGCGATCTAATCGACGCCCAGCGCCATCTATTGGTACTTTCAAACTAATATCTTGAAACGAAGAAGGCAGTATTCGAACTTCTAAGTAAGTCTTTTCACTCCAATATTTTTTATTTTAGTTTCGTAAGGGGTTTTATCTACTAATATATAAAGCTGAAGAGTTTGTTTGTTTGTTTGTTTGTTGTTTGTTGTTTGTTTGAACGCGCTAATCTCCGAAACTACTGGTGCGATTTGAATAATTCTTTTTTTGTTGGATAGTCCATTTATCGAGGAAGGCTATAGGCTAAATAACATTACGCTATGACCAATAGGAGCAAAGACAGAGCGGTAAATGTGTAAAAAACGGGGAAAATATTCATTTTTGAAGGCTTTCTTTGCGTGCGCTGCGAAAACGGTTCAAGATACACAAAAAATATGTAAAAGAATTATTCCTCTATACATGATCTAAAAAAAAGTCCGCGACGGCATAGTCTATCTT